>CAUYQG010207370.1:0-39392 GCA_963574415.1 Tarsius wallacei
GGGGGGGGCGCCCCTCATCCACCTGGCTCTGTGTCCATGTGAAAGTCTTGTGATTTAACCTGTGAGAATTTGGGATAAAAGAAACATGAAGACTTCCATTAAACGGCTTCTGCTCAAATCCGTTTGAACAGTGGTCCATTCTTTTTCTTTCTCTTTCCTTTTCCTTCCTTTCCTCTATATCTATCTCTTCTGCAGAACCAGCTCTTGCACTAGACGGGAGCCCAGCGTATTGGCTCATGCACTAGACAAGAGTCCAATTTCCAGGGTATTGACTCCTGCATTAGACAGGATTGGCTCCTGCACTAGACAGGAATCCAGGAACAATCGCCGATGCCACCACACCACTCAGGGACCCCAATCTCTCCACGGGGGCTGGTCCCCCGCACCTTGGGAGTTATGTTCCAACATATGAATTTTGGAAGGCCGTCAACATTCAGACCATAGCATATGGTTTCCAAACAGGCTTTATTATTTACTTCAACTCAAATGTTCCTATAGTGACTCATCTATTCCATTGGTATCCAAGTATCAGATTCTATACATATCTATCAGTCATTCCCTCTATATAGTGAGTTACTGAAGGTTAGCTACTATGTGGCATCCCTGTATATTAGAAATATGAATTTTTCCTGAAAGCTGAGTCAAAGAAAGAATCTGGTGGATTCAAGAACTTTTTTATTCCATATATGAATGTTGTAAAGTGTTATGGTACAAAAATATTTCTTGAAGACTTTCTTGATATTTCTAAATTTATTTTTATTATAGAGCTTTCAACGATAAAATACTCTAAAAGTCATATTTAAAAGCTATATTCTTTTAGACTATTATTCCTAACTAAAAAAAAGGAAAAAAAATCTCATCAATAGCTTCTGTGGTTGTAAAAAGCTTTACTAACAACTAAAATACAAGTTCATAGTATAGAATGTAGCAGAATAAAAATAATGATTGTTCATATTTTCTACAATCCTTATGAATGATTAATTGCCATTAATTATCATAGTTCATGAGAAACTTGTTTTTTTTTTAATGCTTAGTATGTTAGAGATATAAAGTTTTACTTATGACTCGTTACTGATCTCAGTGCTGCATTTATTAAGAGACTGAAATATGCTGAGGCCTATAATTTCTTTTCAACTTTATCACATGCATTTAGTTTTATAAACAGAAGCTCACATTATCTTTTATGGTATCTGTTTAGAATTATATCAAAAATATGTTAATTATTGTTCAATATTTATATGCAAAATTCATTGAATTTTTATCTTATATTTAAAGTCCATGTATTACTTAGAAAAATTAATAATAGGTTCTAATTTAATCTCCATATTAAAATAATAAATTTTATATATATTTAAATATTCTTCACTAGAAAATAGACAAATATAAATTTCCTTCATATATTCATAAATTCAGAGAGAGAGAAGAAAAAATAGGTTGTTCAGTAGAATAACATTTTAAAATATAAAATAATTTTATTTTAAAGCTTAAATTCACATAATATTTATTACAAACAGTGGATTACACCTTCTGATATCAACTTTAGAACCAATTAAATTATATGACCCCATTATCCTTTTTCCTCAGAGATCAAGCTCAGTACTCCATCCATAGCCCATTAAGGATAAATGTTTTACACATCTTCTTTGGTAACTGTGTTAGTAGCTGAAGCATGTAAAAATTTTTCCGCTGGGAGTTTTAAAAGAAATGAGAAAAAGAAATTCACAAAGAAATATTTACAGAGAAACTTTCTTCAGTTGGACATTTCTACTACCATAATATTTTTTTGGCCAAGAAAAGTGCACATAGGAAAATTATTATAATTTATAAAATATTCAAAATAGCTTTATTAAATATGCTAAGTACAATTTATCATCTTTGTACTCTGAAAATGCAATATTTTTAATAAAATTTATACTTCAGAGCATTTCTCACTGTATTCTCTCATTACTTTGTCCATTTATATCAAGACTTTTCCTTCCATCATGTTTTGATTTCTTTCAGTTTTAAGACATGCTGGTCACAAGAGTGTTTTTTTCTCATTTGCTGAAGTAAATAATAATAAACAGCAGTAGGCACATTTTATAGTTGATAATTTATTTTTTATAAACATCAAAAATCATAGAATGTGTTTTCTGACAGTCAACAAATAATACGTTTTATTTCAAATATTATTTATAAATTACATTTTTCCTAAAATGCTTTAAGTTTTTATAAATTATTGTTTAGTACTCAAATCAGGAAAGGAAAACCAAAAGATGTCTTAGTGTTTTAGAATACAGAATACAAACAAATATTTCTACCAAGTCATTATAATAAAATTGAAATAGAAAGTGTGCCACACAATTTTGTCTTTTACACAATAATATTTTGCACTGCATAACTGCGGGGGAGAGGTTTTTGGAACTAAATGTGTAGAACTGAGAGGACAGTTTCTGGAATAACTTGCATAAGACATTAAAAATTGGCCAGTTGAGGTCAGTGTATACAAAAGAAGATGATCTAGAAATGACAAATGAAAGACAATGATAGAATCAGGAAGCATGCAGGTCTTCAGAAAGCCCTATAAGAAGATGGTCTACATTTTTTCTAAGTTTAGGACAACCTATATTTACATATGAAAAAAAACCCCACATAATTTTAGATTCCAGTTTTTGAAGGTATTTGAAAATATGGGTAATTTTTTACCTTCATATTTTCCAAATTATATATAAAGAACAGTTCTTGAAACACATATAGTGGGTAAAAGTGTTTTATCATATATTTAAGCACAATGTTTAAAAAATGAACAGGATCATTAACATAGAATTTTCTAGTCTGTCATATATGAATATGATACAATGTGAATCTCTAAAGAGGACCATTATAGGGATTATATGACAGTTGTTTACCCTGAAACATCTGTCGTTAGAAAAAATACTCTACCCTTAACATAAAATATTTTTTTGTGTTTTCTATTAGAGCAAATAAAATCAGTTACTGAGAAAGTAATAAATGATGGATGATAGTTTTCAAATTTGTCAAATTTCATTATTATAGAAGGCCAAACATATTTTTTAATTCTGTACTTGGGTAAGACCTAGTGACAGGATATTAAGTTCACAAATTAATAACTAAATAATGCAGAGTAACATCTTAATTTGACTAACAACATTGAAATACTTTATTATTCTTCTATTTTTTTCATCTACTTCTGCTTATGTCACTCTATTTATTATAATAACTTTTTTATTCAGAACATTATTCTCTAAAGCTCTTTCTAATTTTATATTTTATTAATTGTTCACAAACACCTTGCAGAATAGAAGAGCAAATGTCATTGGCCTCATTTGAAATATAAGAAAATAGACAGATATGGGGGAATTACTTACTGATGAAACCAAGAAACTAATGTAACCAAGCAGCAAATTATTTATTCTGTTAAAAGTATAATTTAATATTTAGTATTTGGTGTGTAAAATATTTGCTCATGCTTTTTTGTTACTAACAAATAGTTGAATTCCAATCTAGAGATATTTGACTTTTGGAAATTAAAACATATTTAACAGTGGTACATTGCAGCAGATGTAGATGAAAAATGTATTCCTTCATGTAGAGGTTCAGCTTTAATACAGTAAATATCATGCAAAAGACCTGAAGACACTGCCAAAGGTACCGACTTGCTCAATTCTTTCACTGGCAATCAGCTGTACTCTTTTGGCTGTTCAGAATTATTGTTTCTGCTTTATACTGATTTTTAACATCACCAATATTTGTTTTTTCCTTCCTTAAGAAAGAATGCTATAAATTTTCCATTTAACATATTTAATTTTTACTAAAATAATTTTGAATTGGCAAATGGACACAAGTAAAACCCATGAAATGAATATAAAATATATAGTTATTTGAAATGGTTTTAACATGCCACTCTCCTTCTTATAAACCAATAAGAGTTTTATGATCTGCATTTCCCTGCTTTATGGTAGTCCTCTAAAAGCTAAAAGACACCATTTATTAGAACAAATCCCATAATTGACTCAGTCTGTAATCCCAGCAAGTCCCATAATTGACTCAGCCTGTAATCCCAGCACTTTGGGAGGCTGAAGCGAGGTGGATTGCCTGAGCCCACAAGTTTGAGACCAGCCCAGGCAGCTTGGCGAGACTTCATTTCTGCAATAAATCAAAAATTAGCTGGGCGCAACTTAGTTCCAGCTACTTGGAAGGCTGAGGTGGAAGGATCTTCTGAGCCCAGCAGATCGTCACTGAGGGGACCATGAACATGTCACAGCACTACAGCCTGGGCAACGGAGTGAGACTCCAACTCAAAAAAACAAAACAAAACAAAAAAGAATAAGTCCTATAATTAAGCAAATGTGAAAAATCGTGTGGGAAAAGATACTCAAGTTTTCAGAGTGCATTTATACTGATTATTAAATAGTATTAAGCTGAAACAAGTTGAATTAAAGATAAATTATATAGTTGAGTCATTTTAGTCTGATATTCTGTAAAAGAAAATGATTCAAGAAATGTATGTAATGTCTTACACATAAAATTAAAAATGTTCAAATCAAATCATTGTAATGCATTATTGTTTTATTGTTATGGAATTACTGTGGATATACAAGCATAAAAGTTAAATATTTTAAGAGCATCAAATAAAAAGAACATATTTCTAATACAATTGAAATTTAATCTAAAGACATTATATTTATCTGTGAGAAAATATACCTCTGGAATTATATTTAGGAAGAAAACTAGTAATATATTTAAATACGGCATTACGCCCTAAATATGTTTTAGTTGAGCATTTTATGTCTGTCTAACAAATTTCTATTTGATTTACCTACAACTTTACACTCCTTATGGATCATAGGTAGAAAACTTTTAGTGTCATGTTCTTTTTGTTCAAGTAGCTTTCTCCCATTATTAAAGTATATGTCTTCATCAAGATTTTCTGTACATGGTTAGGCACAGTTTGTCCTACAAGGCATGTGTAGAAACAAAATTAAGTTAGAATATTTATTTTATAAGTGTGTTCTATAATGTTATAGATTTTAGATAACTTAATCACTGTCACAAGAAATACAGCTGATTTAACTGACAAGCAAATTCTCTATAGTCACACAGATAAATGCAGTATGTTTTCTAAGTGTTACTGCCAAATGGTAGAAATACTCTTATATCAAATGGACACTTGATTTTTACAAAGTACAGATTATTTTTAAAATAACTTATTATCACATTTAAAATAAATTAAATCAAAATATCACATCTAGATCAAATTTTTTCCATTTGACCCTTGCTTCTTTTTCTCTCCATTGCAATCCATAATGGACCCCTGTTTGTTGTTTTTTTTGTTTTTCTCTCCCTCCTGTTGGTGTCTTTGTCTAATTATTCTATGCTCTAAACTATTTTCATTGACATTCTCTCCAATTTTTTGTATGATCTCTTTCTTGTATGCAAATTTTAAAAATTCTTGTATTTCTCAGTTCTGATCTTTCTCCAAGTCCTAGCTTTTATTTTCAAAAACCTCAAGACAATTTGACAGATATATCATAAATTGGACTCAAAATTGAATAGTGATTGTATGTTATCCCATTTCAAGTAGTCCTGTTTTCTACATTTCTCACTCTTTTTAAAGTCACAATTTTTTAACTCACCTTGTTTTACTTTTAGGTAATGACCCTCATTTATTTGCGACAGCTTATGAGTCTCCTAACATCATCTAGACTAACCTTATTTCTTTTCTTTTCCAGCCATTTCTATTTAAATTGTCTTAACTTTTCTGCAAGAAAAAGCCAATATCATTAATTCCACACTCCTAGGTTTTTGTCTTGTGCTTTTTATTTCATGTGCAGTTGTCAGTTCTGAAGAGCATTTTCAGGCATATGACTTCATCAAAAGCCTTACTTTGAAAATTATTATTTAGATGATATATATTTTTATAACATATGTAGTGTACTTCATTTTAGTAAAAAAAAGGATAGAAAAAGATGTAGCAGCTATTAAATATCTTTTATTTTTAAAATGGAAGAGTAAACTACAATTTTAAATGATTTTTTTTTCAGAGGAAAGCAAAAGAGTAAAGGGTAACAGAAGCTAAACTTATTATATGCTTTATTTTGCACATTTCTCTTCATAATTAGGCCAATATTTTATGCAATTGTAAGACTAATTTAAGTATTCAGAAGTTCTAAAATTTGAAAAGCAAAGTGATTCATGTAGACCGAAACCTTAACCCAGTTGATATTACAACATCATGAAGGTTAACTCTTTCAAGTGACTGTAAAATAAAATAATTTACTTCATATTCTAATGGGATGTATCCTTAGGATAAAAATAAAGCAAAAAAAACCCCACAACAAAACAAAATCACTTTATTAACGGTAATGTTTATAACTATGAGACCATCATATGCTTGTTATATGTGTTAAATCAAATGAGTGCTGACACCTTTGTCACTAAGAGTCAAAATTTCCAGGGTGATTTAAGAAATTATAGATATAAGATTAATCATTTTAAATTAAAATTTTGTAGTTTTCAAGTAATTATCATTTTAAACAATTGCATATTTTTATCTTTAAAAATGCATAGTTCCCACTTGTTTTATCAAAAAAACTACCACAAATCAGTAGAGGTGAACAACTTGCCCTCCAGATTTTTAATTTCTGATTACTATTTCCTATGGGAGTTGGGGTCTAACTAAGAAGGCTGATTTCAGGTACAAACCAGAAATATGTAAAACACATTTTGTTATAAGAAATTTTATAATAACAGCAACCTAAAAAAATAAAAATGCTTAAGAAAATCATCAAAAAGACTCAAAAGTCAAACTGAATAAATTTTTATTGGACAAAAAAGTAACAGCATCAATTAGGATACTAACTGCAATTGTTTGCAAATCAGCACATATTTTTAAACGAGTAAGGATGATGATGATGATCACTAATTGCGATAGAGCATTTTTGGAAGATACTTCTCGCTACTTCATTATTTGGAAAAGTAGCAAATAAAATGATGGCCATTATTAATGAATCAAAAAAAAACCAGATTGTGACATGGGTGTGGAGAAAAGGGAATGCTTCTACACTGTTGGTGAGAGTTAACCTCCATGATGTTGTGATATCAGCTGGGTTAAGGTTTTTGTCTACATTCTCTATGGAAAGCAGTATGGAAATTCCTAAAAGAACTAAGAATTGGCTTTCCATCTGATCCAGCAACCTCTCTTCTGAGAATATACCTGGAGGAACACAAATTGTTCTACAAAAAAGACAACTGCACGCACATGGTTACATCTGCACTATTTTCAATAGCAGAAACATGGAACCAACTCTACTGCCCAATGAAAGTAGACTGGATAAAGAAAATATGGTGCATATACACAATGGAGTATTATGCAGCCATAAAGAAGAACAAAATCATGGGCTTCACAGCAAACTGGATGGAGTTGGAGACCATCATACTAAGTGAATTATCACAAATAACTGAATACCACATGTTCTCACTCATAAGTTGTTCCTGAACGTTAAACACATTAGTACAAGGGAAGGGTAGGCAGTTGCTAGGCACTGCCAGGAAAAGAAGGGAGAGAATAGGGTGGGGGCTCAGAACAACCCAAGGGGTACTTAGGGATCCTTTTCCAGGGGAAGTGATGACCAGTTGAAAGCCCAAACATCTCCTGCATGCAGCCTATTTGTGTAGTTTATCCTTACTTGTACCCCACATCTCTGTAATAAAAAATAATAATAATAAAAGTAGAGTTTTATTCTGTCTATAGGTCTAAGAACCAGTGGAGAGCCAATGATGTCAATTCCAGTTTAAAAGTTGAATTCTAGAGACCCAGGAAAATCTGATGCTTCAGTTATAGTCCAGAGGCAAGAAAAAACTGTTGTCCTAGCTCAAGCGGTGATATAAGAGTTCTTACTTGCTTTCTAGAGGTCAACTTTTTTGTTCTATTCAGGCTCTCAACTGACTGCATGAGGCCCATACACGTTAAAGATGTCCAGTCTACTTTGTTCAGTCTACTGATTAAAATGTCAATCTCATTCCAAAACATTCTCACAGACACCCAGATTAATGTTTATTAACAACCTGAGCACTCTGGCCTAGTCAAGTTGACATATAAAAGTAACCATCATATCTCTAAATGAAAGTGAAAATAATTTTAAATGAAGTGATTTTGACAAAAATAATTGAATGTGAATATGATTAAAACACCAAATCTAACTATATAATCATATGAAATTACCTTGTGGCTATAGCTGTGAGTACAGACTTTTATACTTTATAGGTTTTGTGAAACTCCATGACACTCTATAGGATTTATGAAAAGTTCTTTAGTAAAACATTTCAAGAAATTTAAAAGAAAAGAGAATTTGAAATATCAAGCAATATTTAATAGACATTTTTTTCAAGTCACAATGTATGGAAATTCTTTGAGTAAAATTTCGAACATACTGTACTAAACAATAGGTATTTGATTTAAAATTTCTAGAGATGGATGGTGGTAATAGCTGCACAACAATGTGACTATACTTAATGCCACTGAGCTCTATGTACACTTAAAAATGTTGACTCTGCAATCCCATTACTGGGTATCTACCCAAAGGGAAAAATAATTATTATATTTAAAAAAAAAACACCTGTACTTATATGTCTATCTCAGCCTTATTCACAATAAAAACATTGTGGAACCAATGTGAGTGCCTACCAATGGTTGACTTGATAAAGAAACTGTGTATTATACATGAAATACTACCATTATTTAAAAAAATCACATCCTTTGCAACAAAATGGATGGAGCTGGAGGTCATAAATTAAGTAATTCAGATAAAGAAGACCAGATACCACATATTCTCATATGCGGGAACCAAACAATGGGTACTCATGGACATGAAGATGGAAATAATAGAAACAGGGGACACTATAAAGGGGAAGGCAAAGTTGAGGGTGAGGGTTCTAAAACTACCTGTTGGGTATGATGTTCACTATTGGGGAAACGGGGATTCAAGAAGCTCAATCTCCACCAGTACACAATATGCCCATGTAATAAACATGCACCTATATCCCTGAATGCAAAATTAAAAAAAAAATAACTTACAAAAATGTTTAGAATAGTATTTTTGCATGTTACCAAACATTTACAATTTATAAAAATGGATACTTGAAAAAAAGTTAATTTTCAGGTTTAAAATGCTGTTGTGATTTTTTTTTACAAGTAGATCTAATCTAGAGTTACATAATGAAATATTTTTAGTTAAAATAATGACTCACTGCATATTATTCAGAGAAATCCTGGAGTAGAGGTGAAAGGTGGCATACATGATCATATTGACTACATATGTATAATTGTTTAAGAAGATAATTGATACTTTATATTATACCCTCACATCCTGTATTTTTCCAAAAATGTCCAAAATTTTTAAAAAGTAACAATACTTTATTGTGTATTCCTTGAGAAACTACTTCTCCCATTTCTTCGCATTCAAATGATACCTATCTTTTTTGAACCAGACTGTAAGTAAATTAGATGTAGACAAACATGTCTCTTCAGAGTTGAGGTATTTTTCTTCATTTAAAAAGCAGGAATAATGATACCCACTATATATAGCTATCATGATTAATAGGTCAAACAGCACTCACATAAATACAATCACAGTGTCTGCTAGCATACATCAATGTTCCTCTTTCCATTTCTTTGTTTGCAAAACATCTCTGACCTCTGGAGAATTCAGTTTTCCAGGATTCTTCTTTTGGTTCCAGGTTTTTTTTTCATAAAAACTGATCTTAGTGTGGTGACTTTTTTGTTTAAAACAACATAGCCCTTGTTTTGACAAATCACAATTGATAACAAAGTTAAAATTATAAATAAAAAAATACGTTGTATACATATTTTGCAGACCTTGCATATTAAATTAGATAGAAAATAGTTACGTTCCCAATATTGTTTCAATAATTGTACAAAGTTTGATATAATCTTTAATTATTGCTAGGTCCAAAATGGCACTGAATGAATAAACATACATTCACCTATTTCACAATACTTTGCAAGTCATTACAAGGCTATATTTCTAGTCAAGAGAGAGAGCTCTTGTCCTTTTTTTGGGACTCACAGTACTTCTTCCAGACATAAGGATGGCAAGGAATATGTTAATATTAGAGTAGACCAGAGAAAGATAAATCATTTAACAGTAAAGCCACTCTTACATTTAAAAGTCACATGAAGAGAAGTGAGCAATAGCTTTCCTCAAAGTCTAAGAATGCAGCAAGATACTTGGGAACAAACAACAATTACACAAATTAGTATGGTATTTCAAACACAGTTGGTTCTTGCTTTGTGATTGTAATGAGCTTTGTCTCTACTTTATATGTAGATAGGCTCTGACTGTCCAAGGACATGCTGGATGAGAATGTTTATAATAATGAAGATGAAATTGTCCATGCCGCCATTGTGCCTGAACAGGGCCAGAGGCAGGGAAGATGCAGGAACATGAAATGGCTTTACTTACTCGTCAAATATTTTCTAAGCACAAGTGTTGCTCTGAATGCAGAAAAGATGCAGATGCTGCCATTAGCAATTTTCTTTAACAAAGACCTCAGGCCAACAAAGGGGTTAGTTACCTGAAGGGATACCCATATTGGTGTTGTGCTGGAAAAGAAATGTTCAGCCATGAAATGCAAAATCAGGAAGTGAGGAGAGAGCCAGAGAAGGTGATCAATTTGACAATACTAAATATCAGTGAGCAGAAAGAGAACAAGGTACATGAGTATTGATAGAATTATCTAGTACTTTATATTCTTTTTCAAAAACATATTTACTTGTATTCCAAGTGCAGCATATGCTTGTGCATGTGTGCATATGTGTCTATATACACATATATATATATGAGCAGAAAATAAATGTCAGCATATTTATTCATAAAGTTTTTTAGAAAAGTCTGCAAATGTTTTAATATAAAGGTGATATTAATCATAGGATAACAAATATTCAAAACTATTTTAAATGAACTAGATGTCAGCTGAAAAAGTATTTCATACATTTTTTGTTTTCTGTTTTTTTTGAGTTGGAGTCTCACTCCAATTGCAGTCTCACTCCGTCGCCCAGACTGGAGTGCAGTGGCCGCTCCTGGCCACCGCAACCTCAGCCTGCTGGGCTCCGGCAATCCTTCCGCCTCAGCCTTACCGAGTAGCTGGAACTACAGGCGCGCACTACCACGCCCAGCTAATTTTTTTATTTATTGTAGAGATGAGGTCTCGCCAAGTTGCCCAGGCGGATCTCGAACCTGCGGTCCCAGGCAATCCACTCACCTCAGCCTCCCAAGGTGCAGGATTACAGACTGAGCCACCAAGCCTGGCCATTATTTTAAATTGTTTGCCTCTAAGTCTTGTGTAGTGTCCTTATTTTTCTCTTCTGTTATTCTCAGTTCATTAATAAACCTATATAATATTTTTCACAGTATTTTCTTACTTGTTCATTTATTACATTTCCATTTACTTACTTTATTACCCTCTGAAATGATTCTAACATCAAAGATTAAAAATATTTAATGTCAAAACTTCTTGACTCCAGACTAGAATGGTTCTAAGAATCTTGGTTTTTATGTATGTTGATGTAGCTTATGAATTTCATCTAGTGATTTTGATAATATATTTTAGTTTTAATTCTACTAAATTCTATTTTAAAGGTTTTTCTAATTATTTATTCAAGAATAAATCAAGTTTTGTTTACTCCCTCTTGTTAAGGGATTACAAGTTAATGTTTTTACTTTCCCCAGGACTTCCTCATATTGACAAATATGATATTATATTTTAGATAGAGTAATTATTTTATAATTTATGCATTTTATTTCAAAATGTTCTGTAACTTAATGCTTTGTTGCTATGTTTACATACTACAACATTGTAATTCTATAATTAGTTAATTTGGGTACCCACTAGCAATCTTTCTACATAATAAAATCCTTGTGTATTAATTTTAAAAACTAATTTTAACATTTTCTTCAATTTTTATATATCAGCACCTAAATTTAAAAATACAAGTTAAAGAGTAATGCATCAGATCCATGATATTCCCAGAAGAAAACACTTGATGAATGTCTTTAAACTTCAGCAGTTTTTGCTCTATTTTTGCTAAAGCCAATATTCCACATGGTCAATTGACAATTGTTCTCCTCCTGCCTGCAACAGAATATATTTTTTCCAACTACAAATTGAAAAAGAAAACAACTCCCTTTTATAATACCTCTCAAATTGCTACAATCTTTCTAAACCTTTTAGCCTAATGTTGGTGTAGCCACATATTCCTCCCTAAATGTGGGAAATCATTGGGGCAACACTGGAAAGACTGTTAGAATAACTCCTATATGTATGTTAATTGCTCATGCATAAAATGTTTTATTTAGTTTATTAATCAGGGATCGGATCTGGACGCAAATTATTTCAACTGGTTCCAAACAGAGTTCAAAGTATACCACTTGCATAGTTAGAAAAAGAATGCTGGAATGAATTTATAGATTGAAACATTCATGAAATTGGTCAATATCCACAAGGCAAATATATTTCACCAGATGCAATTCAGATTCCTATGAAAAAAGAAATGTGAACCACTTTCAGTTTTCTACAATATATATAGATGTAATTCATAAAATTGTTGATAGTAGAAAAGCTCAAAAGCAGAAAAAAAGGAACAGAAACCCCGTTGAATCAGATGACCCAAGAAAGAAGAGACCAAGCCAGCCATCTTTTTTGTCCACTTCAAGTCTTTCACATTTTCTCTTTATGCTACACTCTCACCCCCATGATCCTAACAATCTCAATGGATAACTTTTATCACAAAATCAGGCTAGTTTCATTGACTTGGACTGATTATTTTCATAAGTGCAGCAATAATGTAATCTTATAGTCCTTGTTCAGATTTTTTTTCAAGTTTAGTATTAAACAATTAATAAGGTCACAACTAACATCAGTCTAGACATTCCCATAAGAAATCTCAATTTGGACTTGTAAAAATTATCTATAAAACAACAGAACTTTGTAAATTTGATCTTTATAATCAAATTATGAATATTCTCTAACAATAGTGCAGCATTCTATAATCACATAAAAAGAAAGAAAAGTGATTTTGAATTTCAGACACATAGGTACACACAGACTTCAACTTTACAATTTCAGGCACAGATCAAAGACACAAGACTTTGAAACTAAATGACCCTGATATCCAAGAGTGGTTCTAGATCCCAATATGTGGTCAAATAGACAAATATACAAATAAACAATAACTAACACAAAATAACAAAATTCTCTGTAAACCAATAGATAGTAAACTTCTATAATCCATTAATCTATTTGCAGACCACCAGTCAGATCATAATCAAATTCAGTGCTGTTACTACTGGAGAATGATTTACCATACATGAACAAAGCAGGAAAAAAAAATAGTAGAAGGGGGAAAAAAACTAGAGAAAAAGAAAACCAGCAGAGGTGAAATTCTATTGGTACTGGAACCCCTTTATGGAAGCCAAGGAAAGCATGTCTGAACGTCAGCTGTCAATGAAGTACATTTCTCCAGCAAGACAGTTTACCTGGCTTTCCAAGTGAATCCATTGGGCATCTCAGTTAATAACATCCAAATTGTTGAATAATTTTTAAAGCAGGTAATATTATGACTCTCTTACAAATATAAATTGCTCACCTGCCAAACATTATATTCGGCCTGTTAAAAAATGAGGTCTATAACACCTTATGACCAGTTCAAAGAACATTTTTTAGCAGAATTTTATAATCAAATACAAAACATTGAAATGAATTTAAAAATGGAAGTAAAGATTAATATTAATATGACTATTCAATAACCACAAAGCAATAATTAATTATATGCAAACACACACAATTTACATATCTATGGAAAAAATCAGTTGCACTATTTAAAAAATATCTTAAAACAGAGTTTCAAAAATATCTCAAAAATAATGAAAGGTACAAAATCCAATAGTTATCAGTCTATTTTAAGTCTTTTTACTATTTTTCCCATAATAGCAACTAAAATATCTTCAAATGGAAAGTTATTTGCTGGTCTTCTCATCCTGGTTCTTCTAAGCACAGAATTCTTTCAATATGAAATTATCCACACACTAATTTTCTCAATGTTTTGTTTTTCCTATTGATTAATCATATCCCATATGCTCTTATGAATGAGAAATTCATTAAATGTATTACAGGTCAATGGTTTCTTTCTAATTTTTCAGATTTAATATAGCATTCTCACTAATATTGCACATTCTTGGTTACAACTTGTTTCTTTTCATTCTGTTTTTCTTCTACACAAAAGCAGTCACACCCAACGAACTAGCAGTACGCCTTCTAGCATATTAACTGGGGTCATATATCAGAGTTAAACTGTGTGATATGCCATTTTTTACATTTGTATTTTCAAAGATGTTTACAATAAAAGTAGTAAATTTTATTTAAAAGCAAATGCTTCAAATAAGACAAACTTAATTTTTATAATCATTCCTAATTTGTAGAAAATTATGTATATTATCTATTATTATGTTAAAGTATTTCATTTTCTGTAAAAGTTTAAGATGCAAAGCATTCAATGCATTTACCTTCTCAATGATTTTATATTTCTTTATGAGAATATTTTATGGAAATAACTTCTTTAATAAGACTAAGAGTTCAGTTTTAAATATATATATGTGTATATATATGTGTGTGTGTATATATACATATATATATGTGTATATATACACCTTGGAAAATTACTGCCTTTATTTTCCTTCTCAAATAAACAATTAGAAATGCAAAAGTACAAAATCTTACATACAAGAACAAACTTACCTTTCTATTTCTCATCTATGCATTTTTTACTAACATCCAAATCTTATCATTACAGTTTAAAACAATTCTTTTAACTAAATTTAATTTTCCAAATACATAGACTTTAAAAAAAATCTCCCTCTTCAAGCACAATTTCAGGTTGATAACTGGTATTAAATACATTTGCTGAAAAAATGAATGAGATTACATACACTTAAAGAGAACTGGAATTTATATAATAATGATACTAAAATAATAACAGTAATTATACACAGGGTCTCTCTCGCTCTGTCACCCAGGCTAGAGTGCAGTGGCAATCATAGCTGTCACCTCGAATTCTTGGGCTCCAGATATCCTTCTGCCTCAGCCACCCAAGTGACAAAAACTACAAGAACACAGCTCTATCTCCAGCTAATTTTTTATTTGTATTTTGACCACCAGGTTCTCACTGTGTTGCCCAAGTTGGTCACAAACTTCTGGAATCAAGAAATCCTTTTGCCTATATCTTTTAAGTTGCGGGAATTACAGGAATGGGCCACCACCGCTGAGATAACATCTTAAAAGATACTCTTCATCTTACATGGTCTTTGAATCTTTAACATAGTCCCCAAATGTGCCCAGAGTGAAAACAAAGCTAACATTGCCTTGTATCACTTAACAAATCCTGTGAAGAAAATTAGGTTGTTTATGCATTTCTTTATGATAAAGTGTCTCAGTTAAGCAAAAACTTATATTACAAAACATAATTTGCAGTTGTATTTCTGACTGTCCCTAATGTCATGTTATTAAACTATAGGGACTATTTGTATCCTCTAATATTAGCCAGCTGATTGAAGACTATCTTAAGTACTATTCTGTAATGTTTTATGAGATGAAGGCTTAACTTATTTTCAATTATTATTAAAATAGCATTAAAGATTAACTGTTTCCCTAAAGATTAATACATTTTTTTAAAATAAAAAATAACCCTGAAATGAGGTAATTTTGTTAGTATGATAAACAAAGAGCAAGCAGGAAATTATTAGTTATCTTGTTTATTTCTAGTCTTCAACATTGTAAAAAGAAAAAAAAATGATAAAAATATTTTAGAATAATTTTTATATCAACAAAATATATCTAAAAACTTTCTCACTTTTTGAAATAAATGTAAATATATTTATATAAGTAATTTAATACTTAAAATATATTGTATTCAAATAAATATTCTTCATATTTCATATGAAAAAGTTTTCAACAACAGTAATCATCAGCTAAATGTACATTAAGACCACAGTGGGATACCATCTTACACTAGTCAGAATAGCTATTATTAAAAAGACAAAAATAACAGATGTTGGCAAGCATGGAGAGAATAAAAGACGTTTATGCCCTATTGGTGGGAATGTAAATTAGTACAACCTCTATGGAAAATAGTACAGAGATTTCTCAGCGAACTAAAGATAGAACTATCATTTAATTCAACAACCCAACGACTGAGTATCTTCCCAAAGGAAAATAAATCACTATATAAAAAAGACACTTGCATGTGTATGTTTGCAGCAGCACTATTCACAATAGCAAAGTCATGGGATCAACCTAAACATCCATCAATGGATGGCTGAATAAAGAAAATGTCTCTCTCTCTCTCTCTCTCTCTCTCTCTCACACACACACACACACAAACACACACACACACCGAGTAGAATATTAATCACCCATAAAAAATAAGGAAATCATATCTTTTGCAGCAATGTAGATGGAACTAGAAGCCATTATACTAAGTACAGTAAGAAACAAAAAGTCAAATACAGCATGTTCTCACTTATAAATGGAGTCAACAAAAAATATACATGGACATACAGTGTGGAATAATAGACACTATTTGGGTGATGGCTACACAAAAGCCCAGACTTCTCCACTATGCAATATATTCATATAATAAAACTGCACTTATACTTACTATTTCTATTTTTTTAATTGTGAGAGAAAAAAAACAATTTTAATATAGTATTGCATTTTTTTGAATTTTATTCCTCAAAGCCACAACACCTTAATGATGTATGCAAATATATATTTTGTTGTTGTTATTTGTTTTTTCTTTCTTTTTTTTAAATTCAAGGTCTCGCCGGGTTCTGTGGCTCAGCCTGTAATCCCGCGCTTTGGGAGGCTGAGGTGAGTGGATTGCCTGAGCCCGCGGGTTCGAGACCCGCCTGGGCAGGCGAAACTTCATCTCTACAATAAATCAAAAAAAATTAGCGGGGCGTGGTAGCGGGTGCCTGTAGTTCCAGCTACTTGGAAGGCTGAGGTGGAAGGATCGCCGGAGCACAGCAGGTCGAGGTTGCGGTGGCCGGGAGCGGCCACTGCACTCCAGTCTGGGCGATTGAGTGGGACTCCAACTCAAAAAATAAATAAATAAATAAATAAATAAATAAATAAATTCAAGGTCTTACTCTGTTGCCCAGGCTGGAGTGCAGTGTCATGATCATGGCTCACTGCAGCCTGGACTTCCTCTCCCAGGCGATCCTTCTGCATCAGCATCCCAACTAGCTGGGTCTACAGATGCTTACCATCACACCGAGATAATTTATTATTATTATTATCTGTAGAGATAAAGTCTTGCCATTTGCCTAGGCTGATCTTGAACTCCTGCACTCAAGCAATCCTCCTACTTCAGCCTCCCAAAATGCTAGGATTTTAGGCTAAGCAACCACAGCCAACCAGAATGTATTTTTAATATTGAGTATCAGTATAACTCCACTAATATAAGGCAATTCTGTTTTAAAGTAACATAAAATCACTTTAAACCATGTTATTTTCTATTTATTTATTTTTTTGAGTTGAGGTCTCACTCTGTCATTCACACTGGAGTGCAGTAGCATGATCAAAATGGTCACAGTTCACGGCAGCCTCAACCTCTTGGGCTCAGGTGATCTTTCCACCAGAGAATCCTAAGTAGTTGAGACTGCAAGGCTACACCACCATGCTCAGTTAATTTAATTTAATTTTATTTTATTTGCAGAGATCAAGGTTCACTATGTTGCCCAAGGAGGTCTCTAACTCCTCAGCCACCTAAAGTGCCTGGATTATAGGTGTGCCTAGTCTAAACAGTTTTTAAATATAATCTTTTTGCTTTCTATGCAATAAATCTTAAAAATTAACACATCAAACATATATATAAAGAAGATTTAATAAATATAGAAAATTAGATTAATTGATTTTAAAACAGAGTAATGGACACTGTTATTGCAAGGCAATTTAAAAATACAATAGAAATAAATAAATCACTATATAGCTTAGAATATCTCACACTATTAAATTGGCTACAAGTTCCCATTCTAATTGTGACCTTTCCATAGAGTCTTATTTCACTGTCAAATCTGGTATGCACTAGGGCAGGATGACTAAGAGCATGTTCTTTTGAATCGCATCCTGTCTCTGACAAATATTTTTATTGGGGGAGAGGGAAATAAACAGACATATAAATAAATAATTGACTCATAAAACACAAGAATAAGACAGTAAGAGTGGACACTGTGGAGCCAGCCTGTGTGGATTCATATCTTAGCTTAGCTACTGATTATGTCTAAGAAATGTCATATAACTTATAAGTGCCCCATGTTTTAATTTTTAAAATGAAAACAATTAAAGTACCTAACTCATACTTTTTTTCTATGGTTTTCAAATAACTAAAACAACTTGGCTTTTGAAAACATATGTGTATAAATAGTATATGGAAATGTCTTTCTAATAAAAATGATTTTAAAAAAGAACACTGAAGCTTATAGTGCTATAAACATATTGTTTTCATTTTATATTTACATTGCAAGATATTAAAGCAAGATTAATAGATAAGTGTCGTGTAGAAAATGAAGAGTAAGTGTAGATTTTAGCCAAACAAGTTGCAAATTGTTTTATGTATATGTCCATATACATAAACTATATATATAGATCACTATATATAATGGTAATATATTGAGAGGATTAAGTGTGAACACAGCCTACAAATGATATTGTTTGATTTTGCACATAAGTAATTATTACAAGGTTAAAACCTGGATCAAACTGCTTGTGAACAATCCTCTTGATCTGAAACTATAGGGCAAATTTCCTATGGAGAAAACATTCTCTGCAACCATTCAAAAGAAGATATGCTGCTTATCACAGCTCTGATTCCTATGAAAAAAAGACAAAGAGTCATTTCAAGTGTAGCTTTTCTGGGTTTACAAGTCTAAACTACATTCAATTTAAAGTTCCTTGGTGAATAATTTATTATTATCAACTTAATTTACTGCTTTATGTAATGCTAAAATCCAGACAACAAAAACAAACAGGGTACGGTATATAAAACTAAGGCCTCTTCTTCACTTTGCCCATCATTTATGAAACACTATTCAATAGGAAATTATCTGGAGTGTTAAACAGACAATGTATGAACAGTGCAGAACCTGTGCACCAGAGCTCTTTGATATGCAAACTAAAGCAACTATTTTTTTTTTTCTAGAAAGCCAGCACTAACCAAATATGGAGATTGGCACATTAAAATGTTCCTTTACTTACAGCATTTTAATTAAAGCAAGTTCGGGGGAGAAATCTCATTTTCACAGGCATCAGTCATCTGTAAAATCCCTGGCTTTTGCAGAATGCAAATTCATTCTAAAATATACATGCCAAAAGATAGGTAAATTGCAAAAATTTTCCAGCAGTTATAGAGGAATTCTCTGATGGTTCATGGATGAGCAATTTTAATTTTAAAATATATATTTTAAATTACTATTTTCTAATTTATTTCAATCTAATTTAGGAATTATTAGTGCAAAAGATTATTCCATAGTCATTCCTTCAGTTTGCTCAGAAAAAAAAAATATGAAACTGTAGCTAAAAAAAAAAATAAGTCCACCAAGTGATTGCAAAGAATTACAGTGAAGAAAATGGAGATGAGTTTGAGAAGCAAAAGCAAATAAGAAAAGAAAATACTACTCAATAGAGTCAACTTTGTATTAAACACAAAAAGTATCTTTAATTTAAGTTAAATGATCTCGATTGCTTAGCAAAAATACAGAAATTCATATGGAAACGAAAAAGAACTCAAATGAGCAAAACAACCCTCAGTAAAAGAAACAAAGTGGGAGGTATCACACATCCAGATTTTAGACTTTGTTACAAGTCTACAGTAACCAAAACTGCCTGGTATTGGTACACAAATAGGAACATAAACCAATGGAAAAAGACAGAAATTCTGAAAGCAAAACTCTCTCAACCAATTCATCTTCAACAAAGCCACCAATAACAACCACTGGGAATAGGAAACCATATTTACCAAATGGTCCTGGGAAAACTGGCTGACCATCTGCAGAAGAATAAAACAGAACCCCCTATCTATCACCATATACAAAAATCAACTCTACATAAAGCAAAGGCCTAAACATAAAAACTCAAACTATATGAATCCGGGAAAAAAATATTAAAAACACTCTTATGCACATTGCAGTAGGCAATCAATTCTTAACCAAATCCCCAAAAGCAAATGCCAAAAAAGCTAAGATATACAAGTGACACCTCATTCAACTGAAAAGCTTTTGCACAGCAAAATAAACCATGAAGTGTAGGGAGACAACCCACAGAATGGAAAAATATATTTGCTAATTATGTATCTGATAAAGGACTAGCATCCAGTATCTACAAGGAACACAAACGAGTGGAAAGGTAAAAAAATAAATAAAAATAAAAATTAGAAGTTAAAAAGTAGACAAAGGACATGAATAGACTCTTCAAAAGAAGATATACAAGCAGCCAACAGATACATGAAAAAATGCTCATCCTCACTAATCAGCAGAAAAATGCAAATCAAAACTACAATGAAATACCAGCTAACTCCAGTAAGGATGGCCATTATTAATACATTAAAAAAATAAAAAATAATAAAAAAACAGGTGCTGGCACAGGTGCGGAGAGAAAAGAATACCTCTGCACTTTTTTTGGCAGGAGCGCAAGCTAGTTCAATCTCTATAGAAAGCAGTGTGGTGATTTCTAAAATAACTAAAAATTGACCTTCCATGTAATCCAGCAATTCCTTTCCTGGATATATATCTGGAGGAACATAAATAGTTTTACAAAAAAGATACCTGCACACTCATATTTATTGCCTCATTATTCACATTACCAAAAACACGGAACCAGCCCCACTGCCAATTGAAAGTAGACTGGATTAAAAAAAATTTGGTGTATATACAGGATGAAGTATTACACAACCATAAAGAAGAACAAAATCATCGACTTCGCAGCAAATTAGAAAGAGTTGGCGACCATCATATTTAGTGATCAATCATAGAAACAAAGAACAGAATACCGCACATTCACACTCAAGTGGGACCTGAACATTAATCACATTAGCACAAGAGAGGATTCGGCAGTTGCTGGACACCGCATGGGGAGGGAGTGAGAGAAGAGGGGCACGTAACAACACAAAGGGTACCCGGTCCTTTACTGGGGAAGGAAGGGCCAGTTGGAGGTCCAAATTTCACTTGCATGCAGCCTATTTCTATAGTGAATCCTTACTTGTACCCCACATCTCTATAATAAAATAAAGTACATAATTAAAAATAAAGAAAATTTTAAAGGCCTTTGCAGAGGCTTAAAAGCGCTGTTCTTTATGGCACAGTGACATTTACATATACATACAATCACAGAAATTGTCCTAGGGGGCCAGGCGCATCGGCTCAGTCTGTATTCCCAGCACTTTGGGAGGCCGAGGTGAGAGGATTTCCTGAGCCTGGGGGTTCGAGACCAGCCTGGGCAACTTGGTGAGACCTCATTTCTACAATAAATCACAAAAACTAGCTGGCCGTGGGTGGCATGTGTCTGTAGTTCCAGCTACTTGGAAGGCTGAGGCAGAAGGATCACCTAAACCCAGCAGGTCGAGGCTGCGGTGGCCAGGAACATGCCACTGCACTCCAGCGTGGGTGACAAGAGTAAGACTCCAAGTCAAAAAAAAAAAAAAAAAGAAAGAAAGAAAGAAAAAGAAAAAGAAATTGTCTTGGGGTGAAGATGCTGAATTATAAAGTTCAAAACTTGCAGCACTCAGCATTGTCCACAATGGTCAGTTAGTAGATAATATAAATATGAGTACTATGGTGCATTTATGTTTTTGTTTCAAGTATATGGTTTACCTGGCATACAGTTCTTCCCTTTCTTTCTGTAAATCTTGACAAAATTATCTTACTCTTCAACATGTTTGCTAACCTGAACCAGGCTCCCCTATGATTGAGTAAAATGTCTTGAGACCATGTCAATCTAGCACTTGCCATAGTGCCTGTAATATTGTAGGCACTCAGTGTGTGTTGCTGGTTAAAGGTCCAACTGAAATTTCTTCTTCATTTCTTCTCAGCAGAGCTCACTCACATCTGCAGATTACTCCTGCCTTTCTTAAATAGATGTAACTGATTGTGACTGTGCCTAAGTCCATTGTAGTATCCATCCTATTATACTATGTTTACTGGAAAAAGGATGAACTACCAAACCTCCTGTTGAACACATATGTGCCCCAGACCTTGAGCTACTTAAGAGGAAGGATATGCCTGAACCAACTTTTAATTCCTAGCATCTATCACACTACCAGTAACATGATAGATTCTCAATAAACTTCAAATTAAACTTAAAAGGTAACTGGAAGATCTTTCCTGCAACAAGAAAATAAAAGAAATACAATTTAGAGAATGACATATACTTATGTATTTGCATGGAGAAATCTAAGTATCATAGAAAATATAATGAATAAATTTTAAAAATGAGTGTTTTAGACAAAATCAGCATTTTGTGCATATTTATCATCCTCAATCATTAAATGATTGTTTACAGCCTAATAAAATATGCTTAGAATAGTGTGACCCAGAATTGATATGTAAATATATATGTATTTTTAAAATCTATTCCCACATGATGCAATTTTCTTAAGGTAACTCTATTGTTCAATTTCTTAATATAATTATATTTCTTAATATAGTATAATTATTTGATATAAAATATAAAATGATAATTAAATTGAGAATTACATAAGTATCTTGCAGGGGATATCATATTTATTCATATAATAAATATAATTAACATCAACTAAAGTTTTATTCACATTTTAAATATTTCTAAATTTATATTCGAAATAAAAATTTTTTAAGTAAATTTAATTTTTCACTTAAAATTTTACCTTTCAATTAAATACCTATTTAAATACATTTTTATGAACTTTAGATATGAGATGCTAATTCTTTATTGTATATGTTATGCTTCAATAATGTAAACTTAAAACACAACAGATACACAATGCTTTCTTTTTTTTTGGGGGGGGGAACCAAGAGATTTATTAAGTGGTGGCTACAGGAAAGGCTCTGTAGCCGGAGAGAGCTAGAGAGGGAGAGAGAGGGAGAGAGCGAGAGAGAGCGAGAGAGCGGCGCGGGTACGGGCGATGGAGAGGGCGAGGGAGGGAGTGAGGGAGGGAGAGCAATGCTTTCTTTATAAACATGACATGTCAATTCAAGAAGAATTTAAGGTAAAACATGACAAATTAAATAAACCACACTTCTAACACATTTTTTGAAAAGCTGCTGGATTGCAGAGAAAATGTGTCAACAATTTTTTAAACAGAGTCTATAATATCATACTAATAGTAGAAATAGAATTAAATCACAAATATGTAAAAATGGACATTTTATTAGTGTCGTTTATATGACATTTGAAGGCATTACAGAATGGCCTACAAAGGATTTGACATGTCTTCGACATTTAACCATGACCACCACACACAACCATTTTCTGCCATTATCACTGAAACTCCAGTCAGGCAAAACATCATTTACAAGCTTTCCTAACAACCCCTTGGCCCTCCAATTTTTAACCAAATCGCCTGTTACACAAACGAATCACCAAAAACATTTTTCCTTCTGTAATTCCACAGCACCCACTACACTTGACACATTGTGTTGAAATCTACTGCTCATGTCTTTTGCCCACTTTTTAATGGGGTTGTTTAGTTTTTTTTCCTTGGCACATTTGAGTTCCTTGTAGATCCTGGATGTTAGGCCTCTGTCAGATATACAGTTAGAAAATCATTTTTCGCATTCTGTGGGCTGTCTCTCCACTTTCTTGATGGGTTTATTTTGCTTTGCAGAAGCTTTTCAGTTTAATGAAGTGAATGGATTTAGAGTCTATAATATTCAGTGATCTGTCACAGAAGCAAAGAACTGAATACCTCATGTTCTCACTCATAAGTGGACTCTGAACATTTACCATAATACTATAAGAAAGGGATTGGCAGTAGCCAGAAACTACCAGGGGAGGAAGGAAGGGGCATATAACATTAATAAAGGTACCTGATCTCAAACCAGAAAAGGTGAGGACCAAAGGGAGGCCCAAATTTTACCTGTATGATGACCACTTATATACCTAACCCTGAATTGTACCCTACATATTTGAAATTAAAAAAAAAAAGAAATCAACTGTTGATTACATTAGCTAGAAATTTCCTAAAGGTCATTACTATGTAATTGTAATTATAACCCTTATTATCACATAATCCTGGGTGCATAGCGGACATCTGATAAATGTTGTAAGACTGAAGTCATCCTCCTCATAAATAGAAAAGTGAAAAATTAAGTTTGAAATGGAAGTTACATACATATATATATACATTTTTTAATGTCTTAAATAGGAGAATCAAATAATTATTTGAAGATATTGTGGATATGATTTCATGTAGGATTTTCAAAAAGTGCTATTATAGTTCAGAGACAAAAATTTTTTTTTTATGAAAATTACTCATCTTCTTCTGATTCTGCTTAAACCAAGATATTCCATATTAGATTTAATCTATCACAAACTTAATAGTAGAGGATATAAATTGTAGTTTCAAAGCTATGAATGCAAAGAAATATTAGCTATTACTTGGTGGGTCATCTTTCTTGACATCTTTCTGCTGAATTTGCAACACTCTAGCCTTAGTTGCAGAATACCCACAGAGAGACTAGGGTTGGAGTTGTAGAGAACTGCATTCCTCCATTGAATGACTGCTATCTATTAATTAAGCTGGTAGTGTGATATGCATACATGTTGCAATGGTAGATTTTTACTCAAGTTTCTGTTTTATTTACATTATGGACAGCAATTCTATCAGCTGCTTTTCATTGTTGCAAGAAAAAATTTATCAGTTGTTTGTTAGACCACCACGTTAGGATGCAATACTTTTTCATATAGAGTGGGAAGCAACGTGGAGTATTTGTGGATTTAGTTGAATTTAGGCACATAGTTTTTAAGAGTAAATGTTAACAGTTCCCCTCTTCTTTGCAAGAACATGTTTTCATAGTCTCCTTTAACTAATGCAGAAGCATGAGTTGTGAACCTACATTGCCATAAACATCATGACAAAAGAGACCAATTCCCAAACAATAGGAGGTACACACAACTGTATCTCTGACATTTAGTGCTTGTATAACTTTTTCAGTCTTGTCTCTCTTTTCTTACATAAATCTTACAGGCTAAGAAAACAGTAGACTTTTCCCTACACTTTGAAACATGAGTTCAGAATTTTCAAAATATCTCTAAATATCTTTAAAAATATTTTAATAAGAATTACAATGTACTGCAGGCAGAGTAGATTTGAAGTGATATTCATAGTTTGCGTTTTTCTCTATACTGAAAGAAAGCTATTACAAACTATGCGAGAAAACAATCCATACTTTTATATTTTAATAGTTTAAGACTACTTGCCAAAATTAAGGTAAATGTATGTGTTAAACTATCTGTAGCTCATTTTGAGACCTGTCTTCTGTAGCTTTCATCAGATAAATAGCAACATTTGTTTAACTGCATTTCTAAAAGTAGTATTAGACAAATTTGACGTCTATGTAAGCAAAAGTAACTACCTCCATTTGTATGATATAAGTTTTGTTGGACTACAGGTAAAGTTGATTATTATTGTATAGGAAAACTAAACAATTTAAAGATGCTACAAAGGAAAAATCTTCAATAGAGTGAACATTTCCATAAGACAAATTTTCATTGTGGTGCTTGTTCTTATGTTATAATACACCACAGATGTAAAAATAAAAATCTATAGTTATTGTATTATATTAACAATTAAGTCTCAGAGCAATAGTTATTTTTAAAATTTTAAATATTAAAAAGCCAATTCACATAAACGAATAATATGTTTAAGAATTTACAAACGTTTCTCTAGTAATGTTCTCGTAATGCTCTACCAAGTGGCTTTTGTTATGCTGTTTTTATATAAAGTCAAGTGTTTATATCTGTTCCACATCCATGAATCCAACCAACTGTGGATGAAAAATATTTGGAAAAAAAATTGCATCTGTCCTGAACATGTACAAATATTTTTCTTGTCATTATTCCCTAAACACACAGCACAATATAGCAACTATTTCCACAGCATTTACATTGTATTAGGTATTATAAGTAATCTAGAGATTAATTAAAGCATGTAGGAAGAAATGCATAGGTTATATGCAAATACTACACAATTTTACTTGAGTATTCACAAACTCTGGGATCCATGAGAAGCTCTAGGATCCATCTTTCAGGGATACTAAGGGATTACTGTGTTTCAAATGTCATGTTAAAAAGACAGTTATCCACCTGCAGCTATTGAAAAAATATCAGCCCTTTTGAAGTATAAGTATCATAAGAGGATCAATTGTTGTATGTAACTCTAATACACATCGGCTGGTTTCTTCTCACACAGCCTCAAGTTTTCCTGAGCAGAGATTACGGAAGGCAGATACTTCTGTTAATTTAGGTATTAACTGAAAGCAACCACTGATACCAATTTTGAGATAACATACAATCATACACATGCATTTACAAGCAAACATGCACAAAAACATGTATTCTGTCATATACATACCCACATAAATGTACATATATGCACCCATACTCATATAACATACACACAAATCTATACATGTGTCCTTTTATTACGCTACTACAAATAATCTTATGTCATTTCAGCTAAAACAATGTATATACATTTCCAAGGGAAGCAAGAAGAAGAGGAAGTTTGGGCTAGTTTTACTTGGAGGTCTAGCTTTTAAATAAAAAGTGTGTCATGATTTCATTTGTAATAGAGTGGCGTATCTCCCATATTCATACTGATTTTCACTATGTTTGTGACATAGACCATAAACATTAAAAACAATATTATTGCAATTTGCTTTCATATGTATGCACATATCATTGGCAATATTACTTGGTTATATTAGTTCATGTCTTTCACAGTTTACTGAACAGGGTTCTGCAATAGTTACTATACAAAGATTAGCCTTTTTGGCTGTCATTCTACACTTGTTGCAATGGCAGACGTCAATGGCAGAATGATTCCTGAGTTAACTTGGGTAATTTTAGGCACAGCATATTTCATTTTTTCCTGGTCCATCTGTACATTTGATTTAACTTAGAGCTTTGTTCATCAAACTCTTAAAAATAAAAAGATGCTGATTAATACCTGTTGCACACAAAAAAGAAATTTGAATCAGTCAACCAACATCCAATATACCTATCTCTACTTCTGAGAAAAAAACCCATCTTGCACCTCCTCTGCCAGGCTTCATATGAAAAACACAGACAAGTTTAGAATTCAAGGGAATCCTACAGACTTCCTCCTGTTTCTGGAAAGTTCCATTTGTCTCCATCCCACTTCACTACTATAATACCATAAGAACTACCCTGCCGGGCTCGGTGGCTCAGCCTGTAATCCCGCGCCTTGGGAGGCCGAGGTAAGTAAATTGCCTGAGCTCATGGGTTTGAGACCCGCCTGGGCAACTTGGCGAGACCTCACCTCTACAATAAATCAAAAAAATTAGCCGGGCGTGGTAGCACGCACCTGTAATTCCAGCTACTCGGAAGGCTGAGGCGGAAGGATCGCCAGAGTCCAGCGGGTCGAGACTGCGGTGGCCGGGAGCGGCCACTGCACTCCAGTCTGGGTGACAGAGTGAGACTCCAACTCAAAAAAAAAAAAAAAAAGAACTACCTTATGAGTAGCCTAAGGGACTATTACCAAGAAAAAAACTGTAATTACTTATTACACACTTTCCTTCACAAAGCCATTAAAAATTGCCCCATTGTGCGTCATAAACTCATTAACCTCAGCCAAACACTGGAAATCTAAACTATGAAGATACTGACTGTTTAACTAAAGAAAATATTTAAATAATTGCATTCAACTAAGTGAACTGATCAACATTGAAATTGGGTGTGTTTTTTATATCAGCTTGTATTAGTTACACAGGAAGAACAGGTAAAGAAAAAAAGTATTTTAATGAATAAATAAGTGAAGAGTTTTTGCAATTATATTTCCTTTAGCCAAAAAAGAGAAAGATGTTGGCACATATGATTAGCAACATGCAAAATAAATATTCATAGTCTTAATCTATAAACAGCTATTACAAATTACACTTAGCAAAGTATATGAACAGGCACTTAATAAAGGATTAAATAAGAGAAAATTAGACATATTTGTGAAGATATCCATTATCTCTGTAGCAAAATAAATATGCCTTAAAACGAAATAATAATTTTCACCTACCAAATTTTCAAGGATTTAAAAACTAAAAATACCATGGTGCTGGAAAAACATAAAGTGTACTTTTAATAGTCTGTTTCCTCTTAACTTTGTATCTTTAGTATATACGTTTGTCTAGGATTAGGAATTTTTGTATTAATTTCCTAAAAGCATTTTATTTTAATATTTTTTTACTTCTGGAGCTAGAGGCATACATAATATCATTTATGTGTGTATTTTTTCTTTAACATTTAATTAGTCGTGCAGGTTCGGTGGCTCAACCTGTAATCTCAGCACTTTGGGAGGCGGAGGCGAGTGGATTGACTGAGCCCGCGGGTTCGAGACCCGACTGGGCAACTTGGCGAGACCTCATCTCTACAATAAATCAAAAATTAGCTGGGAGTGGTAGTGCACACCTATAGTTCCAGCTATTTGGAAGGCTGAGGCGGAAGGATCGCCAGAGCCTAGCAGGTCGAGGCTGCGGTAGCCGGGAGCATGCCACTGTACCCCAATCTGGGTGACAGAGTGAGACTCCAACTTAAAAAAAAAAATCAAATAATCATAGAAGAATTTTATCTATTTCTTAGTCTTTCGGCTTCATTGATATTGTTTCTTTTTTCTTTCTACTTAAAAAGTTTTGTTGGCTGGGTGTGGTGGCTCACGCCTATAACCCCAGGACTTTGGGAGGCTGAGGCAAGAGGATTGCCTAAGTCCACAAGTTCGAGACCAGCCTGGGCAACTTGGCAAGAACTTGTCTCTATAATAAATCAAAAAATAAGCTGGCTGTGGTGGCACTTGCCTGTAGTTCCAGCTACTTGGAAGACTGAGGTGAAAGGATCACCTGAGTCCAGCAGATCAAGGCTGTGGTGACCATGAGTGTGCCACTGCACTACAGCCTGGGTGACAGAGTGAGACTCCAACTCAAAAAAAAAATAAAAATTGTTCCTATAATTTTAATAATTTCTGAGGTTTTTTCTTTGTTTTTTATTGAAGAAAATGTATTATTTTTCTGGTACAGTTTTTCGTATGTTGATTTTGCTGATGGCTTTCTAACAGTGTGATTTAGCCTGTTTCTCCATCCCCTGTATTTCTTGCAAAGTGGTAATTAAATCTAAAATCTTGACCAGATTTGAGTTCTACTTTTTTTTCTTTTGATGAGACTCTTGTTAGGTGCTGCTGTTTGCTTCTGTTAGTAGGAGCATAACATCTGGTTGTTTCCCTCTTTTCATGTTATTACCATTTGTTTATAACACTGCACAGATACACTAAATCATCAAGAGTTTCACTGTGGCAATGTTCTAGTTCTATTATTTCTTCTTCATTTATTTGATAGATTTACTTTCATAAAAGAACCTTCTTCATATGAATTAGTTTTTAATCTCAGTTACTAATTGTGTAGAAGTTCAGAATATGCTTGTTTTATTCCACTTTCCTTTTATGAACTAGTTTCTAAATCCTGTAAAGTTTCTCTGGAATCTTTTAAAAGAAGTTTTCTTTTTCTCCTTTTTATTCCTTTCATAGTGTCTATCAAGTCCTTGATTTAAATAGTTTATACATTTTAATTATTTTAATTATATATGTATTCATGCTTATATTTTGCTTGTATATGTATATATGTGTGTATACACATGCCCACCACACAGACACACACACACATAATCTTATCATTTAGTTAGCTGCTGAATTTTCTTTTTCATAGTTGGAAACTTCATTTTAATAGGGTGAGACATGAACACCTATTTGTTAAATGAATGCTAGTTTAACAGTTATGCCATCTCTTCTTCCTCTGAACTTCACAGCATTTTGTATTCTTATTTGTGTTTGGCCATTCATTTAGTTAATAAATATTACACAGAGCAACTTCTACGTGCCAGGCCCTGTTGGGAAATGACTGGGAGACAATAGATGTAGAGGTCTCTGGAGAAAATTTGGCTAATCCTGTCACCTCGCTCAGCGGCACATGCTTATGTTGTGTATTTCTTATCATGTTCCTAGCATTGAGAATTTATTCAAGGAGTCCTGGCTCCTCTTAATGGAAAATAGTACTTTAGGACCCTATTCTTATTATTAAATGCCATCATAGTCATCATTGTTTCTAGGTCTCTTTTGAAGCAACTTATAAAATACTTTTTTGAAATTAAATATATGAAGCAATACACAAGCAAGACTATATAAAATGCTTTTTTAATTTCATTAATCTTGAATTTTTATCTTCTTTCAACAATGGTGAAGATCTTGTTCTCAATTATACCAATTACTTATTTGTTTTATATACACACTGACACAAACACAAATACACACTCATAAAAGCCTCAAAATTATCAACACTCTCACAAACAATATAATTATTAAATATGTGTTTTTTTCTTTTAGAAATTTATTTTTTCTGGGGTATTTCCCATTAAATTAGGTATAGTTAATTAGTATATTTTAAATTTCTGGGAATAGTTATTTTTCAAAATTATTTTGCCACCAATTCAATATATACTTAGATTTCTTCATTTCATTTTATTCTAAATTCTTAGGAATTAAAGATTTAAGTTAATCTTGTTTTTAATTATGTAAAATATATAGACAATTTTAAAATCAAATATACTGAACAAAATATATTCAGTGGATGCCTACCTTATATCTCCACTATAAAATAATAACCGTATGGATATCTGCATGAATAATGTTGGACTTGGAAAATGCAATTTCACAAAGTTCACCCAAGAAATAATAGAAAGTCTAAACAGAAAAATTGTATAGAACGTTAGAATGAGTTGTCAAAAATATAACCCTTTCACAAAATATAGTTGAGTTCACCCCGATAAATATTTTAAAAGTACAAACCTTAATATTCCTTTGCATAAAGAGAAGGAAAACTACCATATTATTGTTCATAAGTTACTATAACATTAATTTTTTTAAAACTAAATAAAATGGTACCAAAATAAATCTACAGACTAATGTCATGATAACATTACTCCAAAGAAGATATAAAGTGGCCAATTAGCACATAAAAAACGTTCAAAATCATTGAATATTAGATAAATGCAAATCAAAATCATAGTGAGATGCCAGAAAATAATTTTTGGCAAGACCGTGAAGAAAATAGAAACTACATGCATTGCTAGTGGGTATGTAAAATAATGCAGCCTCTGTGAAAAAAGTTGGCAGTACCTCAAAGAGATAAACTTAGTACTTCCATGTAACCAAGCAAATTCCCTTCTAGGTATTTGCCCAAAATAATTAAAACAGGGACTTGACAGATATCTGTACAGAAATGCTCATAGCAGCATTATTCTCAATAGCCAAAAGGTAGAGACAACGCAAATGTCCATTGATAGATAAAAGGATAAATAAAATGTGGTATATACAAATAATGGAATAAGATTTTGATACATGCTACCATATGAACAAACCTTGAAGATATTACATAGGTGAAATAAGCCAGACACAAAAGGAAAATGCTGTATGAGACCACTTATATGAAATATCTAGAATAGAGAAAATAATTGAGGCTGAAAGAGAGGGGAATAAGAAATTATTGATTAATGGGAGCAGAATTTCCTCTAGGATGATATCAACATCTAAGTACTTCCACTGAAGAATTAGTTTCAGTGAGATAAAAATTACTGTGGACTTAAAACAACAATAATTGTATAATGATTTCAATAGGTTAATTACTTTTGTACAAGAGTTAGTTAAAAAAATTGATACATTGTCTAAGCCCATTTCAGCTAACATATACGGATTTTAGACTCCACTAAGTAAGTGGGCAAAAAGAAAAAAAGAAGTTATTCCTACAACCTACTTATAAATAAAATATGGGAACAAGAATAATGTAGCTTCTTGAGATCATTCTAATTAGATCTTTATTACAGGGCTATTTTTGCCTAGTTATGTAGGGAGGTTTTGGAATCTTACAGTAACAAGCTCTCCATCTTCTACATACATCTCCTGTGCAGGAGCTTGGTTTAACTTCTGTGGTAGTTCCTGGCTGATTCTCTTCCTAAGGGGTAGTGAGTAGAAGCTCTGAGGAACCCTTGCCTCTGTACTCATCAATAACAGGCTCTATTGCAAGTACAAGTTAATCACTGAGCATCATATAAGACATTGTGTCATAGTGAGTACCTCATAAATAAAAACATTACTGCGTGCATCATTATTTTAAATGGAGTGTGTTATACATTTGGATATTGGAATTCTGAAATGTGATCCTAATGTACATCTGTTCTCTATCAGCACACTGGTGTTGTTTTAATATTATTTTCTGTAGCATAAAATAGCCACCTTTCCTAGCATTCTGCCTACAATGCTACTGTATTCTAGTATCTGCCAACTGAATGTGACACGATAATTAAATGATAGGGATGCATTGCTCCAATAACAGCCAATGACTGACATTTTTGGTTGAGTGAAATAGTAAATATGTGAGTTTCAAAATTCTGAAATATCTGCATATTCTTTCCATGAAAATAGATTACTTGAAGATTTTAACAGTCATGTCATAAATAAAAATGACAATACCATTAGTTATCCATACTTGTGGTATTTTCAAAGGCAGCAATTTGTTCTTGGGTGATAATTTTATTGTTTCTCCCTGGCAGCACAAAGTCTGAGACTGATACCAAAGTCTAGTGGTTCAACCCCAAAAAGTCAATTAGCCTGGCTAGTTGCTATGCCAAGTTCAGCACCAATCAACAACCTCCTAATTTCTCCTCCAGTACAGAAGGGGAAAACTTATTGGGGAAAAAAAGTTACTGAAAGTCTACTGACTGCTAGAGAATAGTCAGGTTTTTTTGAAAGCTATAAAAAACAGGGCCCGGCCAGGTGCAGTGGTTCACGCCTATAAGCCCAGTACTTTGGGAGACAGAGGATTGTCTGAGCTCATGGGTTCAAGCCCAGCCTGGGAAACTTGGAAAGACTTCATCTCTACAATAAAGCAAAAAAGTAGCCATGCATGGTGGTTCTCACCTGTGGTCCCAGCTACTTGGAAGGCTGAAGTGGAGGAATTACCTTAGCCCAGCAGGTCAAGGCTGCAGTGACCATGAGTGTGCCAGCCTGGGTGACAGAACGAGACTCTGGCTCTAAATAAATAAATAAATATATAAATAAATAAAGCCCAAATGCTTTCAGTGGTGGTGACAGTAAAATATTTTCATTTGTAAATTTGTCTGCTCTAGATATTTTATATAAATGAATTTATATACTATGCCTTTGTGATTAGATTGACTCACTTAAGATAATTTTTAATGGTATATCCATGTTGTAGTATGTCTCAGTACTGCTATCTAATTTATGACACACTTTTAATTAGATTATTTATTCTAAGTGTTCTTTATATACGCTGAATACAAGTTCCTAAATCAATATATGATTTAAGAATATTTTTCTGATTATGCTGGGGTTTTTTCACTTTTACTTTCCTGATGTTAACATTGGCATAGTTTGAAGCACGAGAGATTTTTATTTTTTATTTTGATAATGATCAAGTTATTTCTTTTTATCACTTGTACTTTTGATCTCATATCTAAAGAATTATAGCCTATTTCAAGGTACAAAGATGTATTTTGATCTTATTTGAAATAATTTTATAGTTTTAGATCCTACACTTAGGTTTATGTTTGATTTTAAGTTGATTTTTGTGTATGGTGTAAAGTAGGAGATACATACATATATATAAAATGTATATATATACACATATATATAAAATGTATATATATATACATATATATAAAATGTATATTGCATGTCTGTGGTGTGTGTGTGTGTGTGTGTGTGTGTGTGTAGGTGGGACCCAAATAAACCTGGAACTTATTTATACAAATTTTGTATTTATTCTTACATGTTTAAACTCAGTCACCTTCAAATACACCTATCGAGACGCTTTTCCATTGTTCAGAACAGTTTTTTAACTCATCAATTTTGATTCCTTCCAGCGCTTCTTCTGTTTTTTGTTTTACCTCTTCCACATTGGCAAAACATTTTCATTTGATAACTTTTTTTATCTGGACAAACAACAAAAAGAGTCGTGCTGGGTGAGATCCTGTGAATAGGGAGGGTGGGAAAAGGGAGTCATGCTGTTTGGGGTTCAAAGGTGCTGAATGCTCAGAATGGTGTAAGCAGGTGTGTTGTCATAGTGGGACAACCAGTCACTTGTTTTCCACAGCTCAGGATGTTTCTTCTGCTGATCATGATGTACAACAATGCTAGCTGTACACTGACGCCGAATGGTTTCTAGAACACTTACCTAGCAGTCAAAGACTGTACTACAAGAGTCCTGCCATCCAAAAAAATTCTAGGAGTCCCCATATATATATGTTTTGCATCACACAGGAACTTTCATATAAGGAAATAAAAACTCAAAGAAATGGTAGAATCCAAATGCTTTTATATTAGTTTGACTAAAAGGAAATGATTGTAGAAATGTAACTAAGTTATATGATGCTGCTAAAGGAATATAATTATTTTAAAAAGATCTGTTTGTCCAAAATTCTCTTTCTTATGACTCTCTGTTGAACAATGATTATTATCTTCTGTATTCAGGGGGAAAGGGGAAAATTTCTTGCATCTGCTGCCTTTCAAGTGACTTTAGGTTATAATAATCCTTATGTCAAACTGGCATAATTTGGGTTGGCGTATTCTGCCAAACTTCAAGAGTAATTTTGAAGTGAAGAAATATGAGTCCTTCATCTGTATTCTTTTCAAGATTGTTTTGGCTCTTCTGGGTTGAATATTTCAGTTGGCTAAGTATTTAGGTGTTTGAGTTTCAGAAGCAGCTTATCAACTTTTGTCAGAAAAAAAAGGGAGGATAGGAATTTGATACAGATTTCATTAAACCTGTATGTCATTTAAGTAGTAATATGTCATTTTAACAATATTAAGTATTTTGATTCATTGACAAGGATGTGTTTCTATTTATTTAGAGTTTTTTTAATTTGCTAAACTTTTTAAAATTTTGTATAAGTATGAATCTTGTAATTTTTTACTAAATTTATTTCAAGCATTTTATACTTGTTGATGTTATTGTATATTGCTACTGCTTTTCTTAACTTTTAAAAATGCCCCATTTAAAAGTGGGCAAAAGACATAAATAGACACTTCCCCAAAGGAGATATACGGGCAGCCAAGTGGCACATGAAAAAGTGTTTTGCCTCACTAATCATCAAAGAAATGCAAATCAAAACCACATTGAGATACCACCTAACTCCAGTATAAATGACCATCATTAATAAAACAAACAACAACCGATGAGGGCAAGGATGTGGTGAAAAAAGAACATTTCTACACTGCTGTTGGAAATGCAAACTAGTGCAAACTCTTTGTAAAACAGTGTGGTGATTTCTGAAAGAACTAGACTTTGACCTTCCATATGACCCAGCAATCCCATACTGGGAATATGCCCAGAGAAACTTAAATCAGTCTGCGAAAAAGATACTTGTACGTGCATGTTTATTGTGGCACTATTCACAATAGCAAAATCATGGAACAAACTGTGCTGCCCATTGAAACTGGACTGATGTTAAAAAATGTAGGGGCAATCCCTTCTGGTCCCCTCCCACCATGGGAACTATTTTGTCCTCTCAATAAATGCTGTTTTCTCAAAAAAAAAAAAAATGTACATATACACAATGGAGTATTACGCAGCCATAAAGAAGGACAAATAGCCGGGCTCGGTGGCTCAGCCGGTAATCCTGCGCCTTGGGAGGCCGAGGTGAGTGGATTGCCTGAGCCCATGGGTTCGAGACCTGACTGGGCAGGTGAAACCTCATCTCTACAATAAATCAAAAAAATCAGCCGGGCATGGTAGCGCATGCCTGTAGTTCCGGCTATTCGGAAGGCTGAGGTGGACGGATCGCCGGAGCCCAGCAGGTCGAGGCTGCGGTGGCCGGAAGCGGCCACTGCACTCCAGTCTTGGCGACGGAATTAGACACCAAATCAAAAAAAAAAAAAAAACGAGAAGGACAAATATATGGACTTCACAGCAATTTGGATGGATTTAGAGTCTATCATACTCAGTGATTTATCACAGAAACAAAGAACAGCATACCATATGTTCTCATTCATAAGTGGACCCTGAACATTTACCATAATACTACAAAAAAGGATTGGTAGTGGAGGGATATCGCTGGACTGGGTGGTGGCTGGGGGACACAACACCAAAAGAGTACCTTATCTCAAACAAGGCCAAGTGGGGACCAAAGGGAGGCCAAAACTTTACCTGTACAATGTTCATTTGTACACCTAACTTGAATTGTACTCTTATCTTTTTTAAAAATGTGAATTTTTCATGATAGTGCATAGAAACATAGCTGATATTTAATTTGTAATTTAATTATTAATCTTAACATATTGTTAAATTTATCTATTAGTTCCAACAGTTTTTTCTATATATAAAATGATGTCTTCTGCAAATAGATATAACTTTATCTTTTTTTCCAGTCTGAATGCCTTATATTTATTTTTATCTTTTCACTTAATTACCCTGACTTGAACCCCCGGTGTAAATAAATGGCAAGCACATACAACTCTATCTTCTTTCTGATCTTAGCATGAAAATATTATTTTATCATTAAATATGTTAGCTATGGTTGTTTAGTAGACGTTCAGGTTGAAGAGGCTCTCTTCCATTTCCAGTTTATTGGTATTATCATAAAAAGATATTGGACTTTGTCTAATGCTTTTTCTGTGTCTATTTATATGTTCATGTGGTGTTGTCCTTTTTATACTAATATAGTGTATTGAAATAATTGGTTTTTAAATGGCATACCAACATTGCATTATTAGGCTAAAGCTTACTTATAATCCTCTGTATTTGCTGGATTTTGTTGGCTAGTATTTTGTACTTAATTCATTAAGAATGCTAATCTGTAGGGCTTTTGTGATATTTTATGTGCTTTTTTGTCAACGTAAAGGTGATTTCATATAATAAACTAGTAAATGTTCCTTCCTCTTTGAAAATTTGTTTTTTTTTTTAAAAAAGATATGGGGTACAATTCAGGGTTAGGTATACAAATGTTCATTATGCAGGTACCCTTGTGGATGAGGTGTGCCCCCACTTCCCCTGACAGTTTCCCACTACTGCCGATCCCACCCCCGCCTTCCCCTGGCAGTTTCCCACTACTGCCAATCCATTTCTTATAGTATTACAATAGTTGTTTAAGTTTCACTTATGAGTGAGAACATGTGATACTTGGTTTTTTATTTCTGTGATAGATCACTCAATATTATAGCCTCTAAGTCCATCCAAGTTGCTACAAATTTCATAATTTTATCCTTCTTTATGGTTGCATAGTATTCCATTGGGTATAGGTACCACATCTTTTTTTGTACCCAGTCCTCTTTTGATAGGTAGCACAGTTGGTTCCATGTTTTTGCTACTGAGAATAGGGCTGCAACAAACATACATGTGCTGGTATCTTTTTGGTAGAATGACTTGAGTTCCCCTGGGTATGTTCTCAATAGGAGGATTGTTGGGTCATAAGGAAGGTCAATTTCTAGTTCTTTCAGAAATTGCCACACTGTCTTCCAAAGATGTTGCACTAGTTTACATTCCCACCAGCAGTATGGAAGCATTCCTTTTTCTCCCCATTCTCGCCAGCATCAGTTTGTTTTATTAGTGATGGCTATTCTTACTGGAGTTAGGTCGTATCTCAATGTGGTTTTGATTTGCATTTCTCTGATGATGAGTGAGGCTGAGCACTTTTTCATGAGTCTGTTGGCTGCCCATATATCTTCTTTTGAGAAGTGTCTATTCACATCTCTTGCCCACTTTTTAATGGGGCTGTTTGTTTTTTTCCTTTTGGTGCATTTGAGACACTTGTAGATCCTAAATATTAGACTTTTGGCAGATATTCAGTTGGCAAATATTTTTTCTCATTCTGTGGTCTGTCTCTGTACTCTCTTGATGATTTCTCTTCTTTTACAGAAGCTTTTCATTTTGATGAGGTCCCACTTGTCTATCTTATACTCTTATGGTATGGGCACTTAGAATTTTCATCAAGAATTGGTGAAAATTCCAGTTACAATTTCCATAAGGGTATCTCCTGCATTTTCTAAGATTCTTGTAATTTGAGGGTTTACATTTAGTTCTTTGATCCATTTAGAGTTAATTTTTGTGTATGGTGATAGGTATGGTTCCTGTTTCAATCTTCTGCATGTGATCAATTAGTTTTCTGGGCACCATTTACTGAATAGGTTCTTCTCTCCCCAGTGGTTGTTGTTTTCTTTTTAAATATTTGTTAGTATTTACCAGTGAAACCATAAAGACTTGGGCTTTTGTTCAAGGGAATTTTTTAAATTGCTAATTAATTAATTTATTATAGGCTTATCCAAATTTTATATAGTTAGTTTATGTTCCTCTAGAAATATTTTATTTCATTTTAGTTATCTAATTTACTAAACAATATTCTCTACAATTTTTTAAAAAAATATTTGGAATGATGTACCTTCTTTCATTTATGATTTTGGTAATGTGTATTGTCTCTGATTTCTAATTCATCAAGCTAACTGTAGATTTATTTACTTTGTTAATCATTTCAAAAAACCATGAATAGCCAAAACAATCCTTAACAAAAGAAACAAAGCAGGAGGTATCACACTTCCAGACTTCAAACTTTACTATAAGGTTACAGTAATCAAAACAGCCTAGTATTGGTACAAGAACAGGCACATAGACCAATGAAACAGGATAGAGATTCCGGAAGGAAATAATGAATTTCTCAACCAACTCATCTTTGAAAAAGCCTCCAGCAACAACCACTGGGGAGAGGAGACCCTAGTCAGCAAATGATGCTGAGAAAACTGGCTGACAACATGCAAAAGATTGAAACAGGACCCCTACCTATCACCATACACAAAAATTAACTCTAAATGGATCAAAGACCTAAACATAAAACCTCAAAATATAAGAACCTTAGAAAATGCAGGAAACACCCTTATGGAAATTGGATCTGGCAACTAATTCCTGATCAAAACCCCAAGTGCCCATGCCATAAGAGATAAGATAGACAAGTGGGACCTCATCAAACTGAAAAGCTTCTGCAAAGCAAAATAAACCATTAAGAGAGTGGGG
>CAUYQG010207371.1:0-11831 GCA_963574415.1 Tarsius wallacei
ACGCCCGGCTGATTCTTTTTTATTTATTGTAGAAATGGGAGTCTTGCCAAGTTGCCCAGGAGGGTCTCGAACCCGCAGGCTCAGGCAATCTACTCACCTCAGCCTCCCAAAGGCACGGGATTACAGGCTGAGCCACCAAGCCCGGCCCTGCAGGGTTTTTAGACACTTACTTTTCTCAGGTTCTCATGTAAACCTTTTGAGGCCTGCTACAGGTTTTTTGTTGTGTGTGTTTGTGTTTTGGACAATGAGAGTCCTAGGAACTGCTTGAACTGTTTCCTCTACTTTGTAGGAAAGAAGCCTAAAAATGCAGGTCCTCCTGCCTCACTGAAGGGTCCAGAACCAAGGAGGCAGACAGATGGCCTGGACTTGGCCCCGCCCTAGGGCTGTGCCCCGCCCCCCATGAACTCCCACTGTCCATAGAATCTGACCACTCTCTCTGGGGATGGAGCCGTGCTTCCTTCAAAGGAAGGGGGGCGTTGGTGCTGCTGAGGAAACGCCAAGGAGACACTGGGACTGAGCGAACTTGAGGATGTTTCTTGGGGCTGAAGACAGCCCCCCAGAGCCCGCTGCACCCTCCCAGGCCCCTCTGAGGCCTGGTGCGGCGCTACCAGGTACAGCGCTGTCTGGGAGCCTGTCTGCTTGCCGAATGCCAGCCACTGCCCCTGGCAGGCTCTGTAGCCGGCTTGTGCACTGACTCGTGTCCACGTGCGGGAAGTGACTTTAGTAGCACAACTGTGCTGCAAGCCGTTTTCTCCAGGAGGCCTCCCTGGGCTCAGAGCCGCAGTGTACGCTCTGGAGTCCTCTTAGAGCCATGGATGCTGCACATCCATCCCACATCCACTGTGTGTCTGTTGTACACCTGCAATGCACCTCTGTATGTATCCGTCCCACCTCTCCAGGTTGGGCCAGGCGCCCCATGGTCCCCGGGCCACCCGTTGGCCTCTGTGACTCCTGGAGATCAGGCTGCATTCTCGCGTCTAGGTGAGTGGGTGGCCCCAGGCACACGGGGCTGGGGGACTGAGGGGGCCCCTGGTGTGGATGCTGCCGGGTCTGCCCTGGGTCAGCATAAGGGGGAGGTTGCCTTGCTGCAGCCTGATGGTGGCCACTGTCCCTCGACTAGCTTGCCTGTTGGCCGTGGAGAGGCAGGTCTTGTGGCCCCAGAGTGAGCGGAGGTTAGCGGACATGCCCCTCAGTGTCCCTGCCTGCCTCTCTGTCTCTCCTGGGTGACAGACGTGGCTTAGTCTCCAGTGGTTGCTGTAACAAGCTGCCACCACTGGGTGGCGTAAAGCAACGCTGAGGTGTTCACCCAGGGCCCTGGAGGGCGGGCAGGGTCCCAAATGGAGCTGGGGCGGCAGGGCCGGCCTGTGCCCTCTGCTGGCTCCAGGGGATGCCCGCCTTCCTCGCCTTCAGCCTCTGAGGTGCTGCGATCCTCGGTCTTCATTCTGTCTTCTCCTCTCCTCTGACACGGACCTATGATCACATCGGTGCCTAAGAATTCAGGAGAGGCTTCCCCCGGAGATCCTGCACTGAATGCCGTCTTCAAGGTCCCTTTTGCTACGGAGGTGACAGTCCCCAGGATGTGGATGTGGATGTGGCCCTCTCTGGCGGCTGCCCAGCCAACTGTAGGTGCTCCAGACACGCAGTGCTGAGCATCTCGGTCCCTGCTGGTGGTTCCTGGAGCAGGGGCGGCAGAGGGACCCAGATGGAGGGGCTGGTGGGAGCCTGGCAGGGACTCTCTCTGGGATGACCATTGGCCTTAGGTGGCCTCAGTCCCCTCATCTGTGCGTGGAGTCTGTGATGCCCACCACTTCCTCCTCACTGGGCTCTTCCAAGGATCAGCCCTGAATATGAATGTGAAACTCACTAATCACACCCTCTAGGTGCAGCCGGGTGTGGTCCACTGTGGGCTAGGGGTCATGTGGACTGGAGTGAGAGTCTCAGGACAGGCAGTCCCGACCACATGTAAGGTGGAGAGGGCGCTGGCCCACTGCAGTGTGGGAGCCCGAGCTGTGTCCGTCTTGGCCCCGGGTGCAAAATTCACTCTCATCCTCCCCATGTTACGGACCATCCTGCAAGGTGGTGGGGAAGAGAGCGGGGAGCACTCAACGCTCACATGGCCTCCTGGGCCACAACCTGGAGATGTGGGATGGATGCATACAGCTTGAGGGGTGCGTGGGGCAGCCAGCTCTCAGGACCAGGAGGCACCTGGGCATTTGGGGAGGCAGGCAGGTGGGAGGCAGGGAGGGAACAGACCCTTCTCAGATGAGGTGGGGGCGGTAGCCAGGCAGGCAAGGCCGGGCAGTGTGGGAGTCCGCCACCCGCTGTGTACAGTCACGAAAGCCCCACCTTTGCTCTGTCCCCGGACTGCCACCACTGGGTCTTGGACACTCACCTGCCGGTCAAGACCCCCTCAACTCACTTTCCAGCCTCAGCCACCTGGCCAGACCTTCCGTGTCCCGTTCTCGAGCGCTGCACCCTTCCCTGCCCCCTGCACCTCATGGTTTACCTCGGTCTCGGGGTGTTAGCATGTGTGGACACGTGTGCAACCTCCTGGCTGCCTGTGTGTCCACCGGGGGGCTTCCCAGTGGCCAGAAGGTGGGAACGCTCCATGTTGGGGCTGACGCTTCATTCAGGGGGCTCAGAAGGGCATGTGCGCTGGCCCGACCCCTCCCTCATGCTCACCGTCTCGGCTGGCATTTCCTCAGAGGTGAGTCACCTGCCTCCGGGTCTTGCTGTAGAACACCTTCCAGGCCCAGGTGCTCCCAGGCCACCGAGGACGTTGCGTTCACGGAGGCTGCTCCCATCCCCTCCCTCTACCTCCTGTCACTGCCTCCTCGCGTTTGGGCTGGCATCCCCTGCTGGGACTCCATGTATCTGCCCGGAGGCGGAATGGACATCATTTCAGATCCCTTAAGTTGCTCCCAGTACACAGTCCTTCCAGGGTTGAAGCTGAAGCCCTGCCCTAATGACACGAGCTGCAAACAGCACAGCCACGCCTTCTGCCTGAGAGTCAGGAGGCCCCGTGTGGGGCCAGGAGGCAGTTTTGAGGGGTTGGGAGGTCTCTGTGTGGGGCAGCAGGGTCTCTGCGTGGGGTCAAGAGGCAGCCATGTGGGGTCAGGAGGCCTTGGCGTGGGGTCGGGGCAGCTGCGGGTCCCTGGTAGCTGCCGTGCTTGCTGCTGTGTGAATGTTGGTGAGCTGTGGTTGCAGACATCCCTTGGGGTGGGATCAACAGACATGCCCTCCCACCACTGGGCGACAGGATCGCTAGATACTGACAGAGGGAAAGGAAAAGGCTTTGGAACCCACTGGAATCGCAGCTGCTCTCTGTGCTGGTGAGCTGGGTCTGCGGAGATGGCCATGAGGGGCCTCCTGCCCCCAACCAGGCACTGCCCAGGGTCTGCAGGGCGTGGCCCCAGCTGGTCACTCCAGGGGCCCCTGGACTCATGAGCACGTTTCTAACATAAGGGCTTGTCAAACAAAGCCTGGGGCAGAAGGACCACTGCCCTTCCTTGTCCTCCTCACGTGCTTGGTGGCTCGTGGTGGCCATCACCTTCTCTTTCTGCCCACCTCCAGATTTCCAAGTGCTGGTGCACACCACGCTCAGCTGCTGTTCCGGTGTCTATCCCACGCCTGCTGGCCTCTAGGGGAGGCCAAGCCGAGAGGCCCCGTGTTCTCTGCCAGAGTTTGCCTGATGGAGGGTCCCAGGCAGCTGGCGGCTGAGATTGGGATATCTGCCAGTGCCGGGATGCGACTTGGGGTCAGCGTCAGTTGCTCCCAACCCAGAGGGAGTGGGAACACGGAGGTGGCGGGCACAAGGCGCCTGAGGCCGGGGGAAGCAGGCGGCCCTCCCATGTCCTCTCATCCTGGGATGGAGTGAGCACGCTCATCCGCATCCTAGTGCAGTAGGCAGTGCCTCTGTCCTTTTTACTGATAGCAGACGATGATGGTGCTTCCGGCAGCCTATGGCAGCCTAGAGGCTGTGAAGAAGGTTGGGGAGGCAAGCAGGGAGGTGGGGCCAGAGGCTAGACACAGTGTGGTCCCGTCCTTGGAGGGGTGTCCGAACAGGGGTTCTGTGGTATGGCCGAGGAGGGGGAGGTCACAGCCGCAGTGCCGAGACAGGGAGATGGGACCCAGAGCCTGGTGTTTGAGGGAGGGGAGATGACAGTGCCCAGGTGTGGGGAAGGGTGGTATGCCCGCCCCATCCACGGCAGGAGTTAGGCACCACCATCGAGGGCACCATGGGGCTGACGGGGGAGGAGGTGGGGCACCGTGGAGCACACGTGGCCTGTGACGTGGCTTGGACGCAGGGTTGCAGGGTGTGTGGTGGGAGTGTTTGGGAAGAGCTCTGGAGACAGGAGCAGCAGAGGTGGTCCTTCCCCCACCTTCCCGGGAAGGACACGGTGTGTGGAGGCTGGGAGTGTGGACAGACATGGGCAGGTGTGCCGCGTGGGGAGCTTGTGCTTCCCGGGACCGTATTCCTGCACGTGACATGCAGCTGTGGCGAGGGGCACAGCTTGCCCCTGGAAGTGGTTTAACTTGCGATGCTAGTCCTCCTGCAGGTTGACTTTGGAGTCTGGACCGCAGGAGTTAGGCTTAGGGAGCAGACACAGACGACAGGCCAGAACAAATTCGCGGCTCGGCAGGCAGGCCACAGCCCTGAGAGGCTGCGTGGCTCCTGATGGAGTGACGTCCAGCCTGGCACCTCCATCCCTTTGGTCTTTTTCTTTCTTAACTTTTTAAACATTTAAATAAATCTTACAAAGCGTAGCATTGAGAGTGTTCAAGGCCGGGTTCGGTGGCTCAGCCTGTAATCCCACGCTTTGGGAGGCCGAGGTGAGTGGATTCCCTGAGCCCGTGGGTTTGAGACCCGCCTGGGCAACTTGGCGAGACCTCATCTCTACAATAAATCAAAAAATTAGCTGGGCTTGGTAGTGCATACCTGTAGTTCCAGCTACTTGGAAGGCTGAGCAGAAGGATCGTTGGAGCCCAGCAGGTCGAGGCTGCGGTGGCCAGAAGCGGCCACTGCACTCCAGTCTGGGCAACAGAGTGAGACTCCAACTCAAAAAAAAAAAAAAAAAAAAAAAGAGTGTTCAATTATGTGAGTTTTTGCAAAGCCAAATGCCCATGTGTCCTGGCTGATGGGACGGGTGCATCCAGAGTGTCGTGCTGTGGACACGCTGACTGACCAGTCATGTCACTGGGTGGAGCCACTGCATCCCCTAGCGTGACTGCCCTCTCTCTGGCTGTGTCACTGCAGGCATCTTGGTCATGACCCTCTCGTTTCCAAGCATGGCCTCCCAGGGACTTCCTGTTGGTGAGTCTTCCCCGTGGTCTCAGCAGCAGGTCGGGGAGCATCCGCTGGGCGGGCTGGTGGCTTCTTGTCTCTCACCCTCCCCGGGTGGGCCCCAGGGCCCTGGGTCTGGCTGCTGCGGGTGGTATTGCTGGAAACACCACATGTGCCTTCTGTGGTCCACGGGCGCATCCCTCATGCGGACCCCCGGTTGGACGCAGGCTCCAGGCTGCGTGCAGCACCCGCTTTGCCAGAGCCCGTTGTCTCAGGTGGTTGTCCCCGTTGACACTTCCTGTACTGTTTTTCCCACACCATCATGTGGGTTTTTCTCACACAGCAGCTGGTTCTGACGCCAGCTGGAGGTCTTGGAATTCAGTTCTGACACTCCCCAGCGTCAGCACAGGGCTGCCAGGCTCAGTCCCACAAAGCCCAGCTGCAGGTACCCATCACAGTTCCCGGGTCAGCACCTGTACTGCTGGCCACCTGGCTACAAATCGAGGTGCCACGCCCCCTCCTCAGGTTCCATGACTTGGCAGAAGGGCTCACAGATCACAGGGAAACGCAAGGAGATGTAGCAGTGCAGGTGGCACCTGGTGGTCGTGGCCTTCCTGCTCTCTCCTCGCTCCCGTCAGGCTGGTCTGCCAGTGCTCGGACTGCTTCGGACCCTCCCTAGTGATGAAGGTACCTGTTCACGTCTCTTGCCTCGACTCAGAAGTGGCTTGTGTAAAAGCCGTTTGGTTGGGATGTTAATCTCTCTGTGGACCCTGGGCATCCACTATAGGTTTTCCAGTGAGTTCTTTGGGCATTTGTGCATCTTCCCTGGCTCTGTGTTGCCTCCCTCTCGTGGAGAGTGTCTTTTGATGGACAGGACATGGGATCCTGCTGCTTTGTCACCTGTGTCACAGGCGCTCTGGTCATGCACAGGGCCCCTCGGCCATATCCATCCCGTCCATCTTGGGCACCGTGTCTTCCTGTCTTCGTTTGTTCCACTGTATAATTACCGTTAATAACTGTGTTGTGTGTCCTCCAGTTTTGCTTTTCTTTGAGATGATCTCGGCTGTTCTTGGCCTTTTACATTTTCATACACATTGGCTCATTAATTAATAAGTGTTTTGCCATTGGCTTATTTATTGTCCAATCCCATCAAGTTCTGTGTGTGTGTGTTGCGCTTGAATATATAGATCAATATAGGAGAACTGGCGTCTTCGCAGTATTGAAGCTTCCAGTGCATGAATGTGTATTCAGGCCTTTAAATAACCCTTTGGGTAACATTTTGTGTTCTTCTGTGCAGAAGTCCTGCACGTTTTTTGTTAGGACGCTTCTCTGGCGTTTTGTCTTTGGACCGTGTTAAGTGGCATTGTTCTCATCCTGTGGTTTTCTGTCTGTTTAGAGAAGCATAATTCGTTGTTGTCTGCCATCCTCCCGCTCACAGCCTCGCTGACTCCGCACGCCCATCCTACGATTCTGCCACAGATCCCTCTAGCTCCCAGCACCCCATAGTCTTGTCAGTGAGCAGCACTGTTTCTACCTCTGCTTGCCTGTCGCCCTGTGACGCTGGCGCTGCTCATCCTCCAAAACACCGCGGAGCAGAAGCGGTGACAGCACATCCTCTCGTGCCTGGTGTAAGGGGAAGCTTTCAGAATTTCACCATAAAGGTTGTAGTTTTAGAATTATTGTTTTCTTTTGTTAATCCCTCCCATCAAATTAGGGAGGCTTTATTTTATTCCTGGTTGAAAGTTTTGATCATGAGTGCTACTGAGTTTTAGCAGATACTTTTTTTTCCTTTGTCTGTTGACGAGCTCTTTAAGTGGGTAGTTAAGAAAGTCCAAGGTCATGTCCACTAGGCTAGCCTGAGGGGTCATCTATAAAAATAGTATTTCAAAAGAATGCTTGAAAGAGACTTCCAGAATCAGTGGGATTTCCTCAGGACCCACCAAAGACATAGTGACACAGGACTGCAATGATGGGACGGGGACTTGACCTTCACACATAGCTTTTGGGTGAAGGACATTTTTTCCGTAGATTCCCACAGCCAACATGAGTTGTGATCACAGGCGATGCAGAACTCTCAATCAGAGCCGGCACTTTGGAAGGCTGAAGCAGGAGGATTGCTTGAGCCCAGGAGTTTGAGATCAGCCTGGGCAACACAGCAAGATCTTATCGCTACAAAAAAAAATAGTAAAATTAGCCGGGCATGGTGGTATATGCCTGTAGTCCCAGCTACTTGGGAGGCTGAGGCAGGAAATCACTTGAACCCTGGAGTTCAAGGCTGTGGTGAGCCGTCATTGTGCCACTGCATTCCAAGCTGGGCAGCAGAATGAGACCCTGACTCAAAGAAAAAATTGCAAGATGGGCAGCTGGCTTGAGTGACCCCCTGGGCACACATCAAAAGCCCTTGGGGGTTGCACGATTGAAACTCTGACCCATGTAAACGAGAGCTGTGAGTATGCAAAGAGATACAGGCCTGCTGGGACATGACAGGCTCTTGCTGGTGGCCTGGCCCACCCTGTGATGCCCAGCATATGAACTAGAGACGGCCAGGTAGGTGGAACACCTACTGGGCTTGCTGCGGGGGAGTCGGACTCCAGCACCTGCAAGAGGCCTCTGCCTGGGGGGGCTGGGGTCCCCTAGCCCTTGGGAGGAGTGCCAGGCTAACAGGACAAGAAGAGAATTCCAGAGCGACAGGCCCAGGAGGGTCAGAGCACCTTGTCTTTGACTTTCAGCACGTAACAGAAATGCAGAGCCACAGAACTGTCGGTCTCCACATCTTCGGTTACCATTGGCCTAGACTGTCGGCCTCTGGGCTGGGGACATCTGGGATGACCCCCCCACTCCTTGACTGGAGGTGGGAGCTGGTTCGCAGGCTGTTCAAGGAAGTTGGCATAGATGACGCTTTGCACAAGTAGGTACATCCCCACAAACCACTGCTGAAGTCCAGTCCCAGCCCGCTGCTTCTGCCCTGTAGTCCAGAAATATTGCTTTAAGGGCCAGAAAATCTGTAACCTTGAGAGCATGTCACATGTCGCTGCTGCGTCATCCTTGCGTGCTGCAAGGTTGCTGTGAATGCTGTTCTTTGGTAAACTTTTCTACCCAAGAAATGTATTTGTTAAAAATGGGCAGGGGCTGGGCGCTTTGGAAAGCCAAGGTGAGAAAATTGCTGGAGCGCAGGCATTTGAGACCAGCCTGGGCAACATAGCAAGATCTCTTTACAAAATCAAAAAGTTAGCCATGCGCAGTGGCACATGCCTGTCGTCCCAGCAAGTGGGAGGCCGAGGTGGAAGGAGCTCCTGAGCCCAGGAGGTCAAGACGGCGGTGAGCCGTGATTGTGCCACTGCACTCCAGCTGGGGTGACAGACCGAGACCCTGATTTAAGAAAGAAAGGAAATACTTTAACCTTTCTTTCCTTCCTTGACCCACGAGTTATTTAGATGTCTGTTATTTCCCCTCTAATCATTTGGGGACTACTCGGGTTACCTTTCTCGGTGTGATTTTTACCTTTATGACGCTATGGGCCGAGAACACACTCTGTCAGTTCTCATCTTCCCTTAAGACCTGAGGAGACCACTCTGTGACCCAGCACATGACCCTCTTAAGTGCATGTTGCATGCACATCTGTGGTGTACTCGGCCTTGCTGGGTTCTGTTCTGATGAGTGCGATCACGTTAATCGTGGCCAGATCTTTCTGTATCTTTTTCCTTCTGATCTGCTTCTTGTATCATTGACTGAGAAAGATGTGCTCACTCTCTCCAGCTTGAATTTCGAGTTTGTCTGTTTCCCCTCGTAATAGCGTTAGTTTTTCTTCGTGCATTTTGTACTGTCTGAGGCACAGACAGATCGGGGATCACTTTCTGCCTTTGAGTTGATACTTTCGTCCTCAAGGCGTGTTGCTCTTTAACATGAAAAGTCTTACTGCCACCAGGCTCATTTGGGTGGCGTTCATATGATCGCCCTGCTGTGTGTGGGGATGGGGACTCGGTGTCTGTGTGGCCTGTCGGTCTATCCCTTCACTTTCAACTTTGCCACATCGTGTTTTGCAGATGGCTCTTCCAAGCAGAACTGAATGGGTGTTTTCGCTCTGGTCTGAAAATGCTCCTTTCAGATGAAGCATGGTGTGCACTCACACCCGTGTCACATCGGCCCTTGCAGTGTAACCTGTCGCCCTCTCTGCGATCTACGTCAGTCCTCTCTGTCCCTTCCTATCTTGCCTTCTTGTGGATGAGACACGTGTCTTCATTCCATTTTCCTTCCTTTTGTTGGCTTTATTAAGTGATCCTTTTTTAGAACGTGCTCTGTTAACGCTGCCTTAGAAACCGCAGTTGTGACACACCCATGGGATGGAGCTTAGACCAGTAATTCTGCGCTTCCCGGAAAAGGCAGAAACCTTAGAACACATTCATTCTGTTTGCTCCTTTGCTGTTCCTTGATGCTGTGGTTTTGTCACTGTTGCTGTCATCGTAGACGTGAACTCCACACACGCGTAGGCCCTCCAGGGAGGTGTTTGTGTTGGTGCTGCTTTCAGGGGCGTCCCTTCAGTTTTACCTGCCGGCCTCCAGAGAGGCTTTGTGTCTTCCTGCACGCCCTGAAACAGTCTTCCTTCTGTTTGAAATACTCCCTTTGGGTCTTGCTATGATGCCCAGCCTAGACTCGAACTCCTGAACTCACATGATCCTCCCACATCAGCCTCCCGAGTAGCTGGGACTCCAGGTGTATGATGCACTCAGCTTAGTATTTCTTTCAGTGCACACTTGCTGTTTTCTGCCTTCCTTTTGGAAGGATGTCTGGTGGTGTGGAGTCGTGGCAGGCAGGTAGGAGTTTTCTTCCGGCAGAGGCAGGGCTCTCTCACTCAGAGTCCCTACCTACCTTGCCACCCTGGGAGATGGGGGTATCCCCGTTCCCCCCAGTTCCTCCTGAAAATGCCTTTCCCTCCTCTGCAGTAGTCCGTGGAGGAGAGGGGCGTCCTGGCTGTGGAGCTTCCTGGCCAGGCACGCCGTGATTCATCTCTCCGGGAGAGCACCCGCCTGTGTCTTCAGTACTGCCTGGCCTGGGCGACGACCATGTCTCCTGCGCCCTCTTTCCTGGGCTTCTTCCATCCTGCTTTCCCCGGGTGCTTCTATCTGGGTCTTTTCCACTGATGTCTCTTGCTTCATCTGATCTGCTCTTAAGCCTGCCGCCAAGTTACTCATCTCAGTTGCCCTCCAGGATTTCCTGCGCGTCTTTTTTTGGGTCCCGTACACGGTGTGGTCCCTCACGCCGCCCATCCTCTGAAATACACTTTGAGCATCTGAGTCACTTGCGTGTCTTCGTGGACTGTTCGGTCATATGCACCTGTTCGTTGGCCCGCCCAGTGGTTTTTGATTGAAGATCAGACATTTCCTTGAAAAGCATAACGGGGTGGCTGAGTGATCTTCCTCATGGGATGATTTCACTGCATCTGGCTGATGGGGTGTGACTGGGTCACCTCGATTCAGGTAAGGCTGGTCTGGTTCTCGTCTTCCTTGATGCAGGGTCCATCTCTTTGAGGAACCTCAATGAGAAAGTCTGGGGTTCACTAGGACCCCAGTCTCTGTGTCTCCTCACTACCGTGTTAGTCAGAATCTTGGCCTCACTCACCTCATTTTGCTTTATCTGTTGATCTCTCGTCTGGAGCTTGTGCAGTTCAGGGTTCATCAAGCTCCTCACGGGGAGAGGACACACTGAGATCCAGGTCTGTCCTTTTTCCACGGCAGCCTCTTCTTGGGATCTTGGAGGGCTGCATGGGCAGGGCTGCCCCGCCCCGTGCACCCAGAGGGCAGAGCACCCACCTGAGAGTGACTTGAGCCTTGGGGACCCATCACCCCTTCTTCCTTCTGTTTCTCCCTCTGGAGTGGGAACATCCATCCTCTGTCCTCCTCACATGCAGAACACATATGTGACATCCCAGCAGCCCCAGAAGTCTCAACTCCAGCCAGTATAAATTCCCAGAGTCTCGTCTAAATTGGAAATGGCTGAGCCTCAAGGCACGGCTCATCCCAGGGCAGATCGCCCTGTAGCCTTGAGCCCACCACATCAAGCCAACTGGTTGTCCCTGACCCCTGAGTGTTGAAGCCCCAAAGCCCGTGTGACAGTATTTGGAAAGGAAGCTTCTGGCAGGTGACGAGGGTCGTGATGGTGGGAGCGGAGCCCTCACGACAGACTGGTGCCCTAAGAAGAGACCCCAGAGACTGCCCTCACTCCCTATCTACCACGGGGGGACATGATGACAGGGCTGCCTTCTGCGAGCCAGGGGAGAGCCCCAGAACAGGCTACAGGCGCCTGGTCTCTGACTCCTTCAGGACTGGGGTCTCATGTGGCAGCCTGAGTGGCCGAGGACAGCTCCTCAGTCTTGCTGTCTTGGGGGCTCTGAATCCCAGTTTTGTCTCCGATAAGAAAGCTGTAAGCTCTCAGCCTCGCCTTCTGTATGGCCCGCGAGACCCAGCCCATGGTGGCCTCGCCAGCGCCTCTCTCAGCCTCCTTGTTTCTGGCTCCCTCGTCCGGCTTCCAGCACAGCTCCTGCTTTTGCTGT
>CAUYQG010207372.1:0-14288 GCA_963574415.1 Tarsius wallacei
TTTTTGTTCATCACTGCATGGAGCCCGGCGGGACAGAGTGGTGATTCCAAACACAGGCTTTGCCGCAATTTCTCAACCAACTCATCTTTGACAAAGTCTCCAACCACAACCACTGGAGAGAGGAGAACCTATTCAGTAAATGGTGCTGGGAAAACTGGTGGATCACATGCAGAAGATTGAAACAGGATTTCTATCTACCGCCATACACAAAAATTAACTCTAAATGGATCAAAGACCTAAACGTAAAACCTCAAACTATAAGAAGCTTAGAAAATGCAGGAGACACCCTTATGGAAATTGGAACTGGCAACCAATTCCTGATCAAAACCCTAAGTGCCCATACCATAAGAGATCAGATAGACAAGTGGGACCTCATCAAACTGACAAGCTTCTGCAAAGCAAAAGAAACCATCAAGAGAGCAGGGAGACAGCCCACAGAATGGGAAAAAATGTTTACTAACTGAATATCCAACAAAGGCTAACATCTAGGATCTATAAGGAACTCAAACATGCCTAAAGGAAAAAAACAAACAGCCCCATTAAAAAGTGGGCAAAAGATATGTATAGACACTTCTCAAAAGAAAATATATGGGCAGCCAACAGACACATGAAAAAGTGCTCAGCCTCACTCAACATCAGAGAAATGCAAATCAAAATCAGTCTGAGATACCACCTAACCCCAGTAAGAATGGCCATCATTAATAAAACAAACAACAGATGCTGATGAGAATGCGGAGTAAAAGGAACGCTTCTACACTGCTGATGGGAATGCAAACTAGTGCAACCTCTTTGGAAGACAGTGTGGCGATTTCTGAAAGAACTAGAAATTGATCTTCCATATGACCCGGGAATCCCCCTATTGGGAATATACCCAGAGGAACTCAAGTCACTCTATAAAAAAGATACCAGCACATGCTTGTTTGTTGCAGCTTTATTCATGACAGCAAAAACATGGAATCAACCATGCTGCCCATTAAAGCTGGACTGAATAAAAAAAATGTGGTACATATACACAATGGAATATTATGCAGCCATAAAGAAGGACAAACATATGGATTTCACAGCACCTTGGATGGATTTGGAGTCTATCATACTCAGTGATTTATCACAGAAACAAAGAACAGAGTACCATATATTCTCACTCATAAGCAGACCTTGAACAATTGTCATAAGACTATAAGAAAGGGATTAGCAGTGGTGGGAAACTGTAGGGTGGGAAACTGTCGGGGGTGGGGGGGTGGGACTGACAGTTGAGGGAAACTGCCAGGAGAGGGAGGGGTGCACCTCATCAACAAGGGTACCTGTACAAGGAACATTTGTATACCTAACCCTGAATTGTAGCCCACATCTTTAAAACAAAAGGAAAAAAAAAACACAGGCTTTGGGGTCAGATATGCTTTGATTGAGGACCCAGTTCTGCTGTCTGTAACCTATGTGACTTTGAGTAAGTAACCCGGTCATCTATAAACTTATAGAAACACATCTATGAACTTATAAACACATAGGAAAACGTACCGAAAGCCCTTAGAACATTGCCTGCCACATAGAAAGTGCTAAATAAATGTTAACTGTTACTGTGGTTTTCATTATTGTTTCATGATGGCTGTCTTACCCAAGTCCTTTAATTGTGGTTGAAATCCAAGGAAACTATTTTATCGCCATTGACAAGCTTTCCATATTTAATGAAAATCTTTTTCTCAGGCAGAGTAACTTTCTCTTTATGGGGCTCTAATACCTGCCACATGGTCATTCATTGTTTTTCTGTCTCAAAGATAAAAAAATAATTTAAAAAGGGAATCCCAAATAATATCACAAAATAGTAATAGTCATATTGTGCCTAGGTGCAAAGCACAAATGTCAGGTCAGACTGTTTGAATCCAAGCCCTGGTTCTACCACAAATTGGCTTTGTAGCCTTGGCCAAATTATTTAATACCTCCAGCCCTCAGATTCCCCATCTGTAAAATGTGTATAATAATGTTACCCATCTCAAAGGGGTGTTAAGAGAATTAAAGGAGTTTATAACCTGTAAAGTATCTAGAACAAATACCAGCCACACAGTAAGTACTCAATGCACATTACTTATTCTTATCATAGGTACTATGATAGGCAAGTATTTATTCTTCAAAAATTCTCAGACACATGCCATAGTCATACTTTATATAAAACTCCAAATACTTTGATCCTACATGGAGAATCACACACAGACCATAATCTTTGTTGTGGCAGTGCTATCCGGTAATCACTTTGCAGAAGAGTTATGAAAATAAACGATGGAGAAATTTAAAAAGTACTATACATTGATTATGGTATTCACACCAGAAATGGTTTGAATCAAACCCATTTTCATTCTGCAAACACTTTGGTTACAAAGATAGTCAATGGAGCTCTTTAATAGAATGTAAGTTTGCCATTGTTCTAGAAAAGACCTGAATCATTTACAGAATTTAAAGTATGTCAGCATTGTCTGAACACAGTGGTTAAATGCTATCAAGTGAATGAGAAATCATCACTCAGTTCAACATGCATTGAACACCAACTATATGCTACACACAATGCTAAGAGCTGAGAATTCAACAGTGAATAAGAAAGACATGATCTACTCTCAGTAAACTTCTAGTAAATAATGTCTAAAATACAACATTCCTGTCGATGTATATCTCCTAGTTTCAAAGACTATGAAGCCTGAATCTGCACAGGGACATTACCTTTATTTTTCTATTCAAGTAGAGTTGGTGGTAGAGGTAGAATAACCAAACTGACAGATAAATGGCAACACATCAGACTCTGATAACAGAATGCATTGTGCTTTTCAGGAATGGCTACTGGTATCAAAGGAAAGCACATCAGACCATGAATTTGTTGACCTGACACAGTGGAACTGCAAGGACAGGTGGGTGAGATCACGTGGGAACTGAACAAGCTGAAATTAGGCCACACTACCTTGAAGGCACCTGTGCATTCATCTGGTAACCCCTAGGTATCTTTTACACATGTTCAGTAATTTAAACCCAAAACAAAACTGCCAGCAGATCTGGCTCGGGAAGATTTCCATGTCCTTTGTGGATGCAGTCTGACCTAGCTGGAAGCCACAAGGTCCGAGGCCTGTGTGCTGGCGATCATTTCTGATTGATAACTACAAGGCCAGACATACAGTTGGATTTCCATTGATGTGTAATGGTTACATGTAGATTATTCAGTGGCCTTTGGAGAAATCAACAAGGGAAAAAATAAAGAGAATTACCAAAAGAAGAAAGGCTTTTCAGCAGAGAATAGGAAATTCTCCATAAACACTGAGACCACTCAGGTATGGGACAACATCTTTTTCTCCAGCTCTGGTTTTCCTTCCTTTATTCACAATTAGGTGTTCACTTCCAAAAGCGAATTTTAATAGGAGAGTCCTGAAACCAGTAGAGTCTTAACCTCAGCAAACTACCTAGAGATCAGTGGAATTTTGAGACCTGATTGCAAGTCAGAAGAGAAAATAAGTGAAAATAATATCCTTTGCAGTCAAAGATATTCTGTTGACATGTGCAAGGTATGAATAAAAAGGCCTGTATACGAACAACAATCTCCCCAAGAATTCAAGGGAAAGTGCCTTAGGCCTATAGAATCTACAGATTTCTGTGACCCACTTCCTATCCCCTACTCTACAGATAATTGATTCAAATTTGCCACTCGGTAACTGCTTCTATAATGAAAAGAACATACGAAGATTTTTTTTCAGTACATTTTGATTGGCCCTAGGAAGCTGAGCAAATCTTCCTTTTAAAAAACAAAAAGATCATGTAGGTTGAAAACAGTACCAGTTTTAAAGCAAAACAACAACACGTGGCAGACTCCACAAAATACTTCTATCTGACCTCTACTGTCTCTTTTTTAAAAAACGAGTCGAGTGAAGTGGTGATTTAGTCAGTGAACATAGCGCTCCCCACAATTCAACTCTAACTGCCTCATTTTGGAGGCATCATATTTTCTTTTTTTCATTAATAAAGATTGAACCAGTCACTTGCACAACACTTTTCCTTTAATGACATTTGTTCTAAGGCGTCAGCTAGACTAACTGCTTGTCCTTGTCCACTATTAAAGCTCTTGAAAATACCATTTACAACCCTACTGCCCAGTGACAGTGCTGGCTCTTGGCACTTCATTTGCACTCTAGTGAAGAACCATTTCTTCAAAAGTTTCTGATGTGTTCTTTTACTGTAGAGTTTCATGTCTGTAATCACGACAAATGATTATAGTCTTGCAGACACCTTCCTTATCTCTAACTGGAATTTCATTTGTGTGCCATGGTTTAGTTAAAGGGTGATGTAATAGAAAATTAATGTATGTGGATAAATTCAGAAAATCCACAATGCATTCTCATGGCATTGATAAAATTTATGGCCCTCATCTACTGTAACTCTACAGAATGAATTTAATTTGTAAAAATTAAATTAGTTATAAGCATTATTATGTTAGCAATATAATCACTGTCAAAATGTCAATACTTTATTTACATCATTTCTTCTTGTATAAGTTTGTTAATAGGGAGAAATTTAGACAGAATGTCCCAGTCTTCATGAGGGATGTTTTAAAAAATAAATATAATATGGGTGCACGTCCATAGTTCAGCTACTCTAGAGGCTGAGGCCCAAGGATCACTTGAGCCCAGGAGTTAGAGACCAGCCTGGGCAATATGGTCTCTTAGAGTCTTCTATCTCTAACTAGACAAATAACCATAAAAAATAGAATTTAGCTCCTAAAGATGAAGGTTAATTATGGACATTCACAAACACAGTAGTAAATACAGAAGGGGCCCAAAAAATGTATATACATTTTAAGTATGACGTTACCTCAGAAGATGGTGCTAATCAAAGGAATGCTAGTGTCATCACGAGGCAGGCAGAAGAGCCAAAGGAAATCGAGGAAGCACAGTTGAGCGAACGTCATACTACCATAATTCAATTCAACTTCAACAAGTAATACATAGATAACATCGCTTAAAATGTGTATACATTTTTGGCACCCTTGCATATGTTGCTGATCAAGAACGGAAAAAAAAATCTGTAAATCTTAAGCTATAGCGTCCATTCAACTTTTCAAATTTTCAAAGGACATAGTTAACTATAGCTCAGGTGTCAAGCCAACAAAATCTATTGACTATGGAACAGTTAAATGTATTTCATTTTCTCTTTCTTGAACACCACAAGATAAGCCGCATATTTAAGAAACAACAGGAGAAACGAAAACCAGACTTACATTTTATTTCCAACAAGTGATGTATTATGCTTCCCTAACACACTCAAAATTTCAGGTAGATTTAAACCCTAGTTACCTTAACTGCACATTTCCTCCTCTCATTTAAGAAAAGCTGAATTTCTTATCTCTAGACAATAGCCAAAAAAATATAGACTAATTTTTAAATTCTACTATCGTAGTAAGGTTTGCTTGTTGCTCAGAATTTTTGGTATGCAAATAGAGCTTGAAAAGCAGTGTTTCCATTACTGAGATGACATTAAATACGCCTTCGTATGGATTATACTGTATCGTTTAGTAGTTCTTCCTAATGAGACATTCACAAGCAGCTCTCAAAAGGCAATAAATCACCATTGTATTGAATTGAATCGAGATAATAATTAAGCACATTTGAAACAACCATGTTAGTTATGAATTATGGAAAGGCCATCTTAATTTCTTTACACCTTTTGGGGTATAATGGCTTTATTCTGAGGATAAAAATAGTTGTAACCAAATCTTCAACAGTATAATTATGGAAAAGGATGACTAAATCGCTAAGCAATGTATTAGTGGGTGGTATGGTAATTCACATAATTTCCTTTCGATATAGCTTTTTATTCCCTGTTTTATCACTTACATATAACATTTGAACTGACTCATAGGTTATATGATATTCTGAAATATGGTGTGACTATAAGACTAAATGCATTCTGCTTTATTCAATTACTTAATAAGTTCTTAGAAATTCTTTAGAAGCTTAACAGAATATCCACTTATAATAGGACCGTCAATTACAGGGAAGATCTGGTTTTCCTGAAGTAAGAAACAGTCATCCAACTCAACTTACAGACAAATGCTTTTAACTGCTAATCAATGTGTAAATCCTCTGGTGGAATGCAAGAGTGCTTAAAATCTGTAACATCAAGCAAAAATACAAGGAACAGGAGAATGGCCAGGGTGTTGATGTTCATGATGTGGTCCCAACATCAGTCTTAATTTCTTTTATTCTTTGAGTAAAGAAAAACCTGCCTTCTCTTGTCTGCCTTGCACAGCACTCTTCAGCGTATTTAGTCACCCAAGACAATGACAGAGAACATCCATTTGGGACTGGTGATCTTTTGCACCACTAGTTCTATCTTTGGGAAGTCAAAATTGATTTTCTTCCACTTGTCACACTAAAATCTCAACTCTGTCCTTTCTGTTACACTCTCAAAGAGTTCAGTGGTATCGGGATCAAAGGATTAGGAAGCCGCAGCTTTAAGGGAGGCAAGCAGCATGAGAAGACTTTGTGGAGGCAGTTCTGAGCATTTTATGTAAGCAATCTATTTCGGCTTCAAAGGAAGCACTGGCTAAGTGGGTGAACAACATGTAAAGTGCTCACTTGACATAAGTTTTTTTTTTTTTTTTTAAGTAGTTGAGATAAAGGGAGCCTCCAATCGCTGACCTTTTATTATTAGTCAGAGCCCTGAGTACAAGAGAGACTTCAGCGGAGGTGGCCAGCAGGAGCCTGCAGAGACTCCAGGCGCGTCCTGAGCTGTTGGTGCAATATTTGCAGCTGCGGCACTCTCCTTCAAGTTGTTTGTTCTACTCTCTGCCTGATGCTGTGAGTATCTGATTTCTATCACTGGAAACAGCATGGAAGCCATGTGGTGGTCAAGGCTGGACTTAAACTGTAAAGGAGCATGTCATAGCGTGCTTCCAGGAAGCTGGGCACAACTCAGCATCTGTCTTGATTTTGCTTGAAAAAAGTACAAACCTTTTATAAATTATGTGAAAGAGGTAAGGGGATTCCCACACATTTACTCTTTCCTTTTCATGTCTAATCCATAATGAAAATTACCATACAAATTCCATTGATTCACAGCAGTTAAGAAACATGGGTGGAGTTTGGTGTACATTTTAGTTAATTTAATAAATATATATTAGAGTCTATATTTGCTGTATTTTGCATGTGCTAGGCTCTATGCTACATACTTTACATATAACAATACATTAATCCTAGCAACAAACCCTTAGGTAAGTGTTCTATCTCCTAGTTTCATTAGATCTCCTATTTATAGGTGAATTAACTGAAGCCCTGCAAGGATTAAGGAATTTGTGCAAAGCCACATGATAAATAAATGATCAATTTTCAAATAATTAAAGAAAAACAATTAAATGTAAAATAAATTTTCTTTGTTAAATCAGAAAGCACTTTGGTAGTGTATATAGCTTCTGCCTCGTTACTACAAAATTCCATGCTTTCAACATCACCAAAAAATCACTTGTAGTACACTTTCTGGATATAAGGATTATGGATTTTTTAAAAAATTAATCAGCTGAATTATTTGATAATGATTTTTTATAGCTGGCAATAGATTTGATTTCTGAACAATCTACCAAGTCTTAAGTGGTTAATGTCAGGGTTTTATTTTCATGTACACATCAAATTTCTTTTCAGATTCAGTCTCAGACTATAGCCTATTTTTTAAGACACATTTCTGTATATAATTAAGCAATTTTCAAATAGAAAATGGAGTCTATGCATAAATATAAGGCATACCGTAGTGGTTAATATTTAATTATGGCATAATTAATCATAGAACTCATCTGAATCTAATTTATTACTGTTCCCCCAAAAACATCATCTTTGATTTCTACCAGAAAAAAAAAGTAAAAAAAAAAAAATGCATGTAATGTATTTATCCTTCTTGTAAACAAGAGACACATCTTTCGTCATGGGGTCAAATAACTTGATGAATATTATCCTTACTCTTAAAAAGAATCCTGATTCTTGCTCTCATTCCAGGGAGAGAAATTAACTTTAAGGAGAGTAATGCTACTGTGCTTTGTCCCATGTTTTGGTGACATCTCCTCTGGGAATGGGGTTATAATTCAGGAGAGATAATCAGGGACAGTGACAAGGTGACAAGGGTAAGGCCCATGTTGGCCATGGTTTGTCCTGTCTGAATCACCACCCATCACCACATTTACAGGAGGTCACCTACAGAGGAAGAGGGTGGCTCAAGGACACACAGTGTGTGATGATGCTCCTGTGGTCAGGTAGAACTGAACAAATGAGTAATTAATGTCAGATGAGATAACCTAGAAAAAGCACAGTCCTTCTCTTCCTGAGAAGGTCATCCTCTTTGCTAGAAACCACAATCTACGGAGAGAAGTTTTCTAGAAGAGCATGAATAAAATCAGACATAGTAAGAACATGGGGCTTGAGCCTGGAGCAGGAAGGGGAAAAGAGTGGGAAGACCCACTGGGTAGAACCGAGTGAAGTTTGGGGATCAGTAGAAAAGAAGTTTAGATATAGGCCCTATTATAAGTCATCTAGGTATTAGAGCTTGATGAACACAGAGATTTGGGAGAATTAGTATAACAATAATACAGAAAATAAAACTGAAGAGGGAGGAAACAGAGGCAGCAAGATGACTTTCAAAAATTAGGCACAAATTCATGACCTTTAAAAATGAGGTGAAGCCCAGTAAACATAACTATACAGTAAAAATAATTACCAAAGTATAAAATATAATAATTACAAAATAACTTGATTAAAATAATCAAATGAGATATTTGAGGAAGGGACTGGGATATCAGACATGAAGTGAGAGAAGAGTCAAGAGCAAAAGTCGAGGTAAGGAGTAAAGGCTTCTGGGCTTTGAGATGAGAATGCCAGGAAGGCCACTGAGCACAATGGATTAGCTGAGAAAATAAGCAAATTCTGAAGGGACATGGGTTTCCAGCACTGATATACAAAAGTACATGTAACTACTTGGAATTAATGGGAAGTGAATTCTTTAGCAGATCAGACCACTGAGAATGAGACCTTTCTGAAGATGAGAGGTCAGAGCTGTCGCTGTAGATGTGACAGTCAATCCAAATATCCAAATGAGGGCAAGAGAACGGGGGGGGGGGGGGCGAAAAGTCTAGGAGAGAGAAGGGAGGTAAAGCTCACCTGGTTTGGCAGGAGGGCCGGGAAATGAGAAAACTGAAGGAAATTGACAGGTTGGGGAGGGAAATAGATGGGGGGGGGCAGGTGGGGAACCACAGCTGTTGGACCACCTCACACACTTTTCTCTGGAGCAACCTGGGTGTAGAGTATTAGCAGATTGAGCTATGGATTAGTTAATTCTGTCTCCTGGCCTTCCAGGTAGTCTCACTCATGCAGGTCCCAGGGACGGGACTTAGAGCATAGCTAGGTCAAACAATCTTTATTATTATTTTTTTAAAGGCGGGGAGTTGAGCCCATATGAAGGCTGAAGGGAAAGAGTCCATGGAAAGTGAGAGCTAGATTTCCAAAAGATAGGGGTCATACTTTGACCACTAAACCAAAGTTTCAAAAGAAGCAGTGAGAGGCTAAATCAGACGACTTTAAGAACCTGCCTGCATGTCTAATAAGACACCTCAGTGACACATAATCAGATGCTCCAAAGATCACACTCTGAGAAAAGTCATCTTTCAGAAGGACACACTATGGTCCTGTCGGTCCAATACAGCCTGCTGCCTACTTTTGTATGGCCCTTGAGCTAAGAATGGCTTTGGATGATAGAGAACACTGAATCTGAACTCCAGTTATGCAAAATGTCAATTCTCCTCCAAAAGAAACCATTCTTCTCATCAGTAGACCAGCAATACAAAAAAGGTATACCTTATTATCAGTAGTATAATTTGAATTTTATCAATAAAATATTTGTGGAAACTTGTCTTTACACTTTTTCCGTGAGTACTTACTATCCTTATTGGTCATTTGGCCTGCAAAACCTAAAATACTAACTACTTGGCCCTTTACAGAAACAGTTTGCTGACTCCCGCCCAAGAACCTTAATGACAAGTAACTGTTGCTCCCGAGACTGAAAAAACAAGCAGATCCACAAAAAGTGAACCACAAGCACATTCATAGAAAATGATGCATCGAGGTACGTTGAAATTGGACATCTGACTTAATGCTGTGACTGCTGCAAGATTACCCAATGCTTTCTATTATTTCAAAAGACAAGTTCCTTTACTTCTCACAAATATTTAACGTCATAAAGCATTTATAAAGTACAAAGTCTATTGCTAGAAAAAGGCATGTTGGACATTAACTCTATGCTTAGGCAGCTTGCATTATTAAAAAATACCAATATTAGAAAAGGAAAGGTCAACTCTTTCTTGCAACACTTACATTTTTAAAGCTTATGAAGCTGACTGAAAAGTTTTGGGGGAACACAGCGACACCGATTTAGAAGAATAGTCTCTTCTAAATCATGGTGGCATCAGCATTTTTTAACCAGATGGCTGTTTGCAATAGTTCAAATGGCTGGGAAGGTATTTTAAGCATAGATGTGATGTCAAAAGGAGATGCCAAAGGCAAAGCTTTGGGTAGAATACAACACAATATAATACAAAAGACGAAATTTTAAATATTGGCAGGAATAAGTTCCTTTTTATTTTATTTTTTTAGAAAACCAACATGTTTAGGAGTCCTAAAGTTAATACACTTAAAATACTTTTGATCATATTTTCCCAGGCTTTTACATATTAAGAAATTTTTCAGACACCCCACATTTGCTTTATAAGTAGTTTTGAGAAAGACTAAAGGAACTTCAACTTTATTTATTTATTTATTTTTTTTTTTTTTTGAGTTGGAGTCTCACTCCATCACCCAGACTGGAGTGCAGTGGCCGCACCCGGCCACCGCAGCCACGACCTGCTGGGCACCGGCGATCCACCCGCCTCACCCTTCCAAGTAGCTGGAACTATAGGCGCGCGCTACCGCGCTACCACGCCTGGCTAATATTTTGATTTATTGTAGAGATGAGGTCTTGCCAAGTTGCCCAGGCGGGTCTCAAGCCCACGGGCTCAGGCAATCCACTCACCTCAGCCTCCCAAAACGTGGGATTACAGGCTGAGCCACTGAGCCCAGCCAACTTTATTTTTTAATATACCCTAAGTGATGTGTAAGATACGGCAGCTTCAATTTGTAATATGTTCTTCCAAGAAAAGCAGGAGGAATGTCAGCTTTAATTTTAATAACAGCTACCAGTCCACATATCTATGTGCAAAGGGTTGGGAGGAGCACTTACCCTGCGCTGAGAGTCTAAACGTTGGAGTCCTGTTTATACAAAGCCCTTAAGTTAAAAAAAAATTGAAGTAAAATAATTTGTAAGTATAAAAAGCTCCCAGTCTAGTTGTAAAATATGACATACCAAGTGAACCTAGAGCTGCTTAAATAAGTGTTTTACATTTTCCAGCAGGCTGAACTACGAAAAGCAACGAGAGGACATTCTCCCCCTTGAAGATAATCACTTTTATTGTTGCCAGGTCAAAGATTCAGATTCCATGCAGCAACCTCTGACTAAAGAACAGCAAGTCCTTTCAGGTCAGAAGGTCCAATATGGAGCCCCCTCAGAAGCATAGCATAATAGTCCTAAAATAACAAGCAAACATGTAGCTTTCTTAATTTGCCCTGCTGGATTCCTGTAATAAGTACTTAACAACTGTAGGCTCTGAGCAGCTCAGCAGACATCAACAAGACCATTTGCCAGATGATTTAGCAAACAAATTTCCGAGAGTCTCACACTTATGTTGAGTGCATAACATTAGAAAACATGGGGAACTTAGAGATAATAATAGTAGAGAGGAGTTTACGAATTAAAAAGAGAGAGAGAGAGAGAATGAAAATTTTAAAGTCTAGAGAACTTAGGCAAGATATACCAAATTCTCTTTCTAGACAGAAGTTCCCCAAATGAATACTCAGTAACTCCTGCTAATTTTTTATTCCTACAGCAAATAACCTGAAATTGAGTTATTGGAAGGAGACAAAGGATCTGGAATTGACTTCCAGGGGATGAAGAAAAGAGCAGAAACTGCTTTATTTTTGAACCCGAGTAACTGACATACAGCAGGTACAGAACATGAAAGTTTCTCAGTAAATATTTGTTGAATAAATCCATGTCTATGGCTTGGATGAGGAATAGACACCTTCACAAAGAAGCTGGCAGAATTCTCAATAAATAGCAGGGATTAGGAATGGGGGGAGGCATTCATGACAGAATCCCTCTCCACGTCAGGAATTCAAGGCTCAGACTAGGAAGAGGGAGATGTTTCCTTGAATCAAGAAGCCCCCGTGGGCCACAATAGAGTCTCTGAGATGCCTCTAAGTGGGCAGAATCAGGGTGGCAGAAGCACTTGGCATTTTAAGAGCAATCGTGTGGCTCAGGGGGGAAAGCAATCATCCCCAAACCAGGAAAACTAAAGTTACAAGAGCAGGGCTGGTCCTTAACATTCTGGGCATCATATGCCCAGAAAACCTGATCTGAGGAGGAAGGGTAATTATCCCATCACGTTAGGTTACAATGAGATTCCATGCTGTTTTCTAAGGCAATATTTTTAACACTCATGCAATTAATTTAAATGTGAAAAATTCAAGCAATCATTGAATCAATCTCGTTTAGCTGATTTTACTTTTTAAAAAATTTAGATTCCTTCTTGAAGTGAATTGTCTTGATGTTGCTCTTCTGTTTCTGGTTAGCCTTGGAGGAGAATAAAGTACCCAATGGTTAGTGAGAGGTTGTCCACATTTCGGACGTGAACCACGGCTTCTCACTGTTAAATGTCATTTGGCTTAACTTTGTAATATTCTGCCTAATGCACAAAGGCAGCTTCCTAATCTGATGTGAGTTGAGGGCATGCACATGTACTCCATCGAAACTCCCCTAGCTTCCAAGAAAAAAATGTACACAAGGGGAAGACGGCAATCAATGTGAGAAAAAGCATTTGCAAATAAATAAATACACAAATAAATAAAGCCGTTCACGGAGTTGACTACTGGAAAACGATGTGCCAAGGGCACAATGAACAAAAGTGGGGCTTTAGAATGAGTTGGGTTGCCAGATGTAGCATGGTGATTTGGGGAGGCCCAGGGGAACACCCACGAGGAGAAAGGCTGGGTGTAAATCAGTCATGGAAATGCTCCACTGCATCTGGGAAGCCCTGAGGAAATATATTCATGGAGAATCAAGAGCGAGGCGCCAAGGCCCTGGGAGCAGCCATGCTGAGAGGGACATGTTGATGCACATGGGAGATGTGGGCCTGAAGTGACAAGAGCGCCACATCAGGCCAGGCCCAGCGTCGCACAAGTGGGAATGTGAACAGCTGAGGCTAGCAGAGTCTATTATTTATTAATTAAATGCAAAGAACTATTTAGCTGATGAGAACTATTTTAGTTGGAGAGCAACATGCACAAAGGAGGGGGCAGTTGTGAACTTCTCACAGTTTAGAAGAGGGTGTGAGCCGACAGAGGATGGAAGAGTATTCTTCATTTGTTTTGTTTCAAGCCATGGTCTCTGTGTACTCTCAGAGTCAGAAACTTACAGAGGAATTAAATTACCCAATGAGCATTGGAGAATTATTCGCAAACTGTATTTGACTGTAGGTGGGTTATTTTAAATTCAGAAAAGCTAAAGAGCATAAAGAAGAGTGCAGATCTTCTGGGACCGCGAATCAGCTGATCCCCAGCTGCTGAAACTGAAAAGTCACAAAACTTGCTGGGAAATGAAGAACAAGGCAGAGTCAGTTTTCATGAATATCTTATGTGAAGTGATGTTTTAGAGAAATCTCCAAATGGGATCTCTATAGGCAAACGTATATATTTGTCTATAGAATGAGTAAAGCTGTAACTTTTGTTGAACTAAGAAATTTGCTTCTTTTGTGAAAAAAATCCTTTAAGTTTGCATTTCATTATTATTTTTCATGAAAGTGAAGTCAACACTAAATTCTTTACAAGTATCACAGAAGGTGGTAAGTAATCTAGAAGAGCCCTAGGATGTGTCTCTTATTAAAAATAATGACCAGGAAAGTAAATGTGTGAACGGAAAGATCATAATGAGTTGACTCTGTTGAGACATTGAGTAGAACAGATTGTGGGATGAGATGAACGAGATAACTTGAGTTGAAAAGATACAGCGAAGCCGGGCTCGGTGGCTCAGCCTGTAATCTCGCGCTTTGGGAGGCCGAGGTGAGTGAATTGCCTGAGCCCGTGGGTTCGAGACCCGCCTGGGCAACTTGGCGAGCCCTCATCTCTACAATAAATCAAAAA
>CAUYQG010207374.1:0-41762 GCA_963574415.1 Tarsius wallacei
GCGCCTGTAGTTCCAGCTACTTGGAAGGCTGAGGTGGAAGGATCGCCGGAGCCCAGCAGGTCGAGGCTGTGGTGGCCGGGAGCAGCCACTGCACTCCAGTCTGGGCGACAGAGTGAGACTCCAACTCAAAAAAAAAAAAAATGTAAAATGTGTATACAACCAAGCATTGTAATTCACACAGACCTACCTTTATTAAGTACGAAGCCACAAGTGCTTCCATGAGAGTTCGCTGTGCTCCTTCCAAAGTACTATAAGCTCCAACCATCATAGATAATGCTTCTTGAATAGCAAGTCGAGTCTCAGGCTCTTCCTATAAAGATAATAAAAATAATGTTTCTCTTCCTGTTGAGTTTCCAGATAAGCATTCGAACAGAAAGCATACATTTTCCAGCTGTCTCCCTACCTTACATAGGGCTTCGAAAAGCTGCTGCACAAGAGCTATATCCTTAGTGAATAAATGGGGCATTCGACTGCAAGAAAATGTAAGATTATTGTTACTATTATAAATTTCCATGAGATGAAAAAGAAAGAAAAGTAAAACTAAACACAAATTTTCCAGAACTGGCAATATTCATCTCTGAACACAATTTCAGTATCATTAGATTATTTCCCCTAAGAATCAAATATTTTTCAAAGTAAATATTTAATTCTTTAACTGTCTAATCCAAGTAACCCTTGATTAATACACTTATTTTCCAGATATTCCCTCTATAAGATTCCATGCATTCAGTTAACATTTCTGATTTTAACATGGAGAAAATAAATAAGATGTGACTTTAACTAAAGGCTATCATGATAAAATGCTTAGCTACTTCATGCCAACAGACAGGGACAAGGTTTGCTGACAACTCTGCACTGTATCAGTTGATCAGGGATGACCTTCTCCCAAATCCCAAAGCTCCTTCCTCTATACAGCAGAGAAGTCCTAGTCTAGACAGGCCAATACAAAACCTGCACTGGGGGTAGAAGCAGCACATGGTGCCACTGGGGATACTTCATCTCTATCTCCCTGCTTTGAAATACAGTGAAGGAAGATGAAACCAGAAGGAACTAGAATGAGGAAGCCACACTGAGCAGAAGAAGAAAAAAATCTGTCTTTGGAAACAGGGCCACTCGGAATCATAAACACTATCAGAAAAGAGGATCAGTAGAAAGACCTTGATTGGGATTAATAAAGACTAGCAGTAGGTAGCAACAATAACACTTAAGGCTGATCAAATATTTCTAGGGTACAAAAAGATGTAACCCATTATGACATAATTCAGTTCAAAATCTCATTTCAAGACTCCATTTAATATCTTCAAATATAAATTAAAGTATCTCATTTTTTTCCCTTCTACAGAGAAGACATTTCTAAGCAACTTATGGCTATTAAATAAATTTCCTTTCAAAACCACAACAAATTTATTCTCCACCATTATTAAATGCCACATAATTTTTTAAGTTTACCAACAGGACATCTCTCACTGAAAAAGAGTTTACTCACCTGGAGAGTTTTCCAACAGCTGAATATGCCATTGACAGTAGTTTAGGGTCCTTGAAATTAAAAAAAAAAAAAAAAAAAAAAAAAAGAAAGAAAGAAAGAAAGAAAAAAGAAAGAACAAAAAACAGACAAAACAAAAAATACAGTAAACAGCAAAACCTTTTCGCTGCAGTTACATGCATTATTTTTCTCCTTCTTAAGTCTTGGTCTCACTCTAACTACATGATATTAGCATATGAAGAACAACCATCAAATTTCCAAACTCAGAATCCATCACACTGCTAAAAGGAAAAACAAAACAAAACCTTGCAACCCCAACTGGTTCCAAAAGGAAAATGCAGTGGTCATGTATGAAAGGTTTCTCTTAACTGATGCTGAGTTCAAGGTATTTTCAACATATGTAACCTGCAAACACCAATATTAATCTTCAACACACTAGGAAAACATTAACTCATTAGAAAATTCGTCACTGATTCAAAAAACTAGGATTCTCTCTCTCTCACCAAAATTGCAATAAGTTTTAATGTGATTTTCTAGAACTCTGCACTTTAATAAACAGCTTCCTCTCATATCTTCTACCCTAAAAAAATTAAGGGGGTCACAGTCATCAAGTGGCTTAGTGAGGTTCCCTCCTCAATATACAAACAGAATTTTAAATGGCTTTATGAAAACCAATAATCTGAATGACTACTCAGAAACAGTATCAAACTTCTGCCAATCGAAGTGTATACATTTAACATAGGATTCACCCTTTCACACCTAAATAGCTGCTCTTCTGGATCATCTGTTGGGAAGACATGCAGGTGTCATCTGGAAGTAGAGGATTAGGGATCTATAGTTTACTGGACCTATCTAACCTATTTTTAAATTTACAGTTTCTTCCCCCAAAAGTGCAAGGCATTTTTATTTCTGCTAATGATTCCAAAGCATCTGCCTGGTGATGCCATAAAATAACCTAAACGGTTCCCTAAACCCTAACCAACCAAGCATTATTCAATAGGAGAAAGAAGCTAATAGAACCAGGCTTGCCTACCCCCCAAAGCACAGCAGCACAACAAATAAACAGCTTTTCACTGATAGTATCTACAAATGTGGCGTGAGTGTGCTGAGCAAATTATGTGGATTAACTCATTTAATCTTCACAATAATCCAATGAGGTGTTATTATTTTCATTTTTCTGATAAAGAACAAAGGTGCAAAGAATTTAAGAAACATATCAAGAACAAGCTAAGATTCAAAGTCAATTCTAATTTCAAATGGTAAGATCTTTATCTCACTATATTATTGCAAACATGCATTCATGTTTAGCTAAGCCTGAGGAAAATAATGCTAACTAGAATTTTCAAAACCTTACCTTTTTTAGCAAGTTCTCCTGAAATACTGGAGATGATGAGAGAAATATAGCAGGGGAATGTCGAGGATTCAAAAATATATAACCCAAGAATTCTCATCCCACTTAGCTTAAGGAATCAAAAATTTACTGAATGCATGTTTTGACAGAATTTCAAACTAATAAAATCTCAGCTTCTAAGAAGTAGCACTATTTCTCAATACAAGCCAAATCCAAATAGTTCCATATGAAAATAATCATAAAATAAATTGTAACTAATTTCTTTAATTCTATTTTTGCAGTGTCTAGAAGTAGCATAAAATACACTAGCTTGAAAAAAAATGCCATTTAAAGAAGTGATAAGACCCCTAAAGACTCAAATCAGTTTTTAGCACTTATTTAAAAAAAACAAAAGAGCAAAAAAATGGCAGTCATTTCTGAAATTTGTACCACTTCAAGTAAAAATTTTAAGAAACAATGAAAGAGCAAACTTTAACTACATCAACAGGTAGACCAGAAATAGTTATTATAGAAAATACTTTAAATACAAAATGGTGACAAAATGTAAGAGACAAGTCACTTACTTCTTTATATTCATTAATTAGCTTGGTGAGGCCATTCAAAAGCATTGGACCTAATGGCTTAATCTTGATTTCTGGACAACTTTAAAAAAAAAACAACACATACACAAAGCAAGATAAGAATCTCATAATTATGTATCTTTTCAGATGATTGCTTAAAATAATTAGAGACATAACTGAAATAAATTAAATAATCTATTAAAATCTGAAATTATCTTAAGATGAGCAAATATGATTTCTTTCTAGATAAAATGGGCAAAAAAGATATACTTGAATCATTCAATCATTCCAGCAGCTTGAAAACTTTACAGTTAAAATAGTTTAAAAAAAAAAAACTTACGTTATACAAATATGATGCACAAATTGCAGGGATAATGTTCTTAACTTTGAATTTGTATTTGTACCAAAAAGTCCATCATACACCACCTATGTGAAAGGAACAAAGAACATCAGTTAACAAAAATATAACAATTTACTACTTTCAAACAGTAGTCAGAATTCAATGGCAGATCTTCCATTCTACACCTTGTTCTTCAACAGTAATACAATTCTTTTTAACACAGACAAACATTATTAGCTGACCAATTTAGAAAGATAATCAGAAAGCTCCTATCAATAGTCTGTGGAGTAAAAAAGACAATGGTTGATCCTACAAGTCTGCAAAACTTTTGGGTCTACCACTAGGAAGAAATGAAGAGTACGCACTGCAGTGGGCAACCACACATTCCACAGGTTTCCTAATTACACGTAGTCATTCAGGACAAAGTGTAATAAAAGCCTCTGGGAAAACATCACAGTTAAAACATTCAACAAGTGTACAGTCAGGATAGAGGTTCCTCGTGTATTGTGAAATCACATCTAAAAGGCAAAAAGATCATCCAGATGAACACTGTGCAGTATCCAGCAAGTTCAAATATTGAACATCAGCATCAAAAATATATCTAAACCTCTCAAGTTCCTACATTTTATGAGAACAATCACTACTCATACTTAAAAAAACAAAATTCATACTCTTGTTCCTAAAACTACCAGGAGTAATCTAATCTTCTTTAACAACAGAATGTGAGCTACAAACTAATACTCAGTATCTGCTTTATAATTGCCACAAAGCTAGGTAACATGACATATAAAAAAGAACAAGTATTGCTATCAAGGCACTTGAGCTTCTTGTGGAATTAAGACACACATACATTAAAAAATGATACAGAACAATAATCCCACCACTTTGGAAGGCCAAGGCAAGAGAACGGCTTGAGTCCAGGAGTTTGAAACCAGCCTGGGCAACATGGTGAGATCTTGTCTTTACAAAAAATAAAAATAAAACATTAGCCAGGCATGGTGGTGTGCACCTATAGTCCCAGCACTTTGGGAGGCCAAGGCAGGAGGACTGCTTGAGCCCAGAAGCTCAAGACCATCCTGGGTCAGGCACAGTGGCTCACGCCTGTAATTTCAGCATTTTGGGCAGCAGAGGCGGGAGGACTGCCTGAGCCTAGGGATTCGAGACCAGCCTGGGCAATACGGCAAGACCTTGTCTCTACAATGAATCAAAAAAAATTAGCCAGGTGTGGTGCTATGAGCATGCCACTGCACTCCAGCCTGGGCAACAGAATGAGACCCAATTCAAAAAAAAAAGATATAGAACCAGATATGGTGGTGCACACCTGTAGTCCCAATTACTCAAGAAGCTAAGGCAGGAGTGTTGCTTGAGCCCTGGAGTTTGAGGCCAGCCTGGGCAACAGCGAGATCTCATCTCTTAAAAAGAAGAAGAAAAAAAAAGATACAGGACAAAATATAACCAAGTGCTACATTATTTGAAATAGACTTTTTTAAGAACATTAATCTGATTGTGTCATATTATGTAAAATAACATGGCAAAACAATAGAAGCAAAAGGGTTCATTAGAAAACTAACATTTGGTGGAAAAAATAAAATTCATGGTACACATATCGTATGTGAAGAACTGTGCTAGGTACTTTCATATGTTCAAAATCACGGTGAGGTAAGACATGCCTAGTTAAAGGAGTAGGTATTAAGAAAGAAGAAATTCATCTGAATAACACCTTGGAGGATTTTGTGATTTACAGTTAAAATTTAAAAAGGATAAGGCAAACTATGTAGGAGAATTATAATACCATCATGAGAAATAAGGACATGAAAAATGAAGAATGCCATGGCCAGGCATGGTACCTCACGTCTATAATCCCAATATTTTGGGAGGCCGAGGCAGGAGAATCACATGAAGCCAGTAGTTTAATGCCAGCCTGGGCAACACAGCAAGACTATATCTCCATATATTTTTTAAAAATTTTAATTAGTAGGGAGCTACTTGGCAGGCTAAGGTGGGAAGATCTCTTGAGACCAGGAATTCAAGGTTACAGTGAGCTATGATCACAATGCCATATTCCAGCATCAGTAACAAAGCAAGACCCTCCCTGTCTCTTTAAAAAGAAGAATGTTTACAGGTGACAGACAATTGGATAATGAATGTTCAATTTTAACTGAACTTAAATAATTAGAAACAAAGCGTAAACCTACAGAAAGTCTATGAATATTTTGTCCAAAAATTCTGGCAGCTTATCATATAATCACTCTTACTACAACCATATTTTCTGAACCAATATTATCAAGATACTGTCTGGAAAATAGTGCTTGGAAACTTAATTCTAAGAAACACTGTGGAAATTTTATGCTTGCAGAGACACAGAATGGAATACTTAAAGATATTCAAGTGTTAGAGTGCCAACTATGCGTCAGACACTGGAAATAAGTTTCATCATTTAGAAGGAAGAAGCAGTCACATAAATAAGCCTCAAGACGAGTGATGCTAATGCAAAAATCTGCCTCCACCACTGAGTGAAAGCACAAAAGAGAGTGCTTTGGTAACATTTCAGATGAAAGACGGCACACTTAAGCAAATGCTGAAATATGAGTAGATGTTTACCAGGTTGAAAGTCGAGGGGAGCTGCTGTGCCAGGCAGAGGGAGCATCATGACAGGAGTCACAGAGCCATGGGAACAGAATACTTAAGGAACTACAATCCTTTGTTGGAGCATGAGGTGCAGGGCAAGAGGCAGGGATAGATGATGCCAGAAGGCAATAACTTCTAAACTTTGACCATTTACTAACAACTTAAATTAAATGAGTACTAACCACTGTGTTCTAAACTTTCTATCCATTATTCCATTCAGTCTTTACAATATTGCTATGAAGTTGGTTCTATTATTATGGAAATGGGGAGGAAGGAGGGAGGATAGAAGGAAGGAAGGAAGGAAAGAAGGAAGGGACCAACCTTAGGCTTATTTTAGATCAAAAGCAAATAACTGACATTTAAAAAATTTTAAAATACAGATCAATATTCTTTATAAACATTGGTGCAAAAATCAAAATACTAGCCAACTGAATTCAGAGCATATTAAAAGAATTATACACCATGGACAAATGGGATTTATTCCTGGAAGGCAAATGTTACCACTGTTATACTTCACAGTAACAGAATAAAGGGGAAAAAATCCACTTGATCATCCCAATTGATGCAGAAAAAAAATCTGACAAACTTCAACACTTTTTTCATGATAAAAACATTAAACAAACCAGGAAAAGAAGGAAACTACATCAAAATTATAAAAATCCACAGTGAACATCATACTCAATGGTAAAGACTGAAAGTTTTTCCTTCAAGATCAGAAACAAGGCAAATCTTTTACCTGCCTTTGCCACTTCTAATCAACATACTACTGAAAGCTATAGCCAAAGCAATCAGGCAAGAAAGAAAAATAAAAGGCACCCAAATTGGAAAAAAGGAAGTGAAATTATCTCTGTCCACCAATAAAACCCTAAAGGCTCCACAAACACAAAAAAAAATTTCCTGAATAAATTCAAGAAAGTAGCAGGATACAAAGTCAAGACACACACAAAATATCTGCATTTCTATAACAATGAACTATTTGAAAAGAAAATTACAAACACAAATTCCATTTATAATAGCATCAAAAAGAATAAAATACTTTAGAAAAATTTAACTGAAGAGTTGAAAGATTTGTACAATGAAAACTACAAAATATTACTGAAAGAAATTAAAGACATAAATGGAAACACATCCCATGCTTGTGAATTGAAAAATTTAATATTAATAATTTATCACTACTACCCAAAACAATATACAGATTCAATGCAATGCCTACCAAAAGCCCAGTGATGGTTTTTCCAGAAATAGAAAAATCCATCCTAAAATTCGTATGCAATCTCAAGGAATTCCCAAACAGACAAAACAATCTTGAAAAAGAATGAAGCTGAAGCATGCACACTTCAAAACTTAGTACAGAACTTAGCACAAAGCTATAGTACTCAAAACAATGTGGTACTGCATTAAAGATAGACACATACCAAGAGAATACAATGTAACAGAATACAAGAGCCCAGAAATAAACCCTTGTATATACAAGTCAAATTTTTGAAAAGAGTGTCAATACTATTCCATGGCAAAAGGACAGTCTTTTCAATAAATGATGAGAAAACTGGATATTCATATGGAAAAGAATGAAATTGAATCCTTACCTAACACAGCATATAAAAATTAACTCAGCGGATGAAAGTCCTAAATATAAGACCTAAAGCTATAAAACTCTTACATGAAAACAAAGCTTTGCAGCATGGTTTGACAGTGATTTCTGGGACATGACACACACACACACACAAAATAGAAAATTGAATTTCATGAAAATCAACTTCTGTGCATCAAAAAACAATATTAAAAGAGTTTTAAAAACACAACCCACTGTACAACAAAAAATATTTGTAAATCATGTATCTCATAGGGGATTAAAATCCAGAATATAGAGAATGCCTCAAACTAAACAAATAAAAAAAACCACTTCAAAAATGAACAAAGGAGTTAAAATAGATATTTTCTCAAGAAAGAATAAAGAAATCACCAAGATGCATATGAAATATGCTAGACATTGCTAATCATTAAGGAAATGCAAATCAAAACCACAATGAGATACCACTTCAGACCCATTAGCAAAGTTACTATTAAAAATTTTTTTTAATGTTAAAAATCCACAGAAAATAATAAGTATTATAGAGGCTGTGAAGAAACTAGAGTCCTTGTGCAATATTGGTGAAAATGCAAAATGGTACAATCAATATGGAAAACATTATGACAGTTCCTCAAAAAAGGAAAATTACCACATGAATCAGGAATTTCACTGCCGGGTATATACCCAAAAGAACTGAAAGCAAGGTCTCTAACAGATGTTTGCACACCCATGTTTTTAGCAGCATTATTCACAAAGGCTAAAATGTGTAAGCAACCCAAATGTCCATCAATAGATGAATGGATATTCAGCCTTAAAAAAGAAGGAAATCCTGATATATGCTACAACATGGATGAGCTTTGAAAACATTATGCTAAGTGAAATAAGCCAGTCACAGAAAGATAAATATTTTATGATTCCACTTATATGAGGTACTAGGTTGTCAAATTCATAGAGACAGAAAGTAAAATGATAGTTGCCAGAGGCTGGGGGAAGATGGAAATGAGGAGTTATTGTTTAACGAGCACAGAGTTTCAGTTTTGCAAGATGAAAAGAGTCATGGAGATGGGAGTGAAAGTTGCACATTATGAATGTATTTAATACCACTGAACTGTATGCTTAAAAATGGCTAGATGATAAAATTTATGTGCATTTTATCATAAGAAAAAAGGAAGAAAAATAGGCAAATAATAAATGAAGACAAATTATACTCAAATCTATCTGCCTCCAGAGCTGAGCTGGTCGTGACTTAGATAAAAGGCAAGATCTTTTGTGAAGAAGCTTGCACCCTTCACCAACACAGTGTGCAGGTTTCCGACTGCAAAGATAATTCTGGTACAACATAGAAAACAGACTGAATGTAGGCTAGCACTAGAAGCAGGAAAATAAAATAGAAGACTACTGCAATAACCAAAACAAAAATATCAGCATAGAGAGATGAAACATTAAGACAACAAAAACCAAGAGGATTTAGCCACTGCCTTCACTGGGGCTTCAGTTAAGAATGACTCCGTTTTTTCACTTACATGACTAAGTTTCTTTTTTTTTTTTTAATTTTTATTTTTAAATATGTGAGGTACAATTCAGGGTTAGGTATACAAATGTTCATTATGCAGGTACCCTGCTGATGAGGTGTGACCACCCCCCCTCTCCTGGCAGTTTCCCACTACTACTAATCCCCTAAGTTTCTCATGGTACCATTTTTGGAGAAAAGCCACACACCAAAAACAACAACAACAATAACAAAAAAACTAGTTTAAAAGGGACTACCACCATACATTTAGGGTAAATGGAAACCATATATAACATAGGTTGAGCGTCCCTTATCCAAAATGCCTGGGACCAGAAGTGTTTCAGATTTCAGATTTTGGAATACTAGCATATACATAATGAGATTCTTAATGATGGGATCCAGGTTTAAGCACAAAATTCATCTTCATTTCATATATACCTTATAAACATAGTTTGAAGCTAGTTTTATATAATATTTTTAATAATTTGTACACAAAACAAAGTTTAGACTGTGTTTTTACTGTGACTTGTCACATGAAATCAGGTATGGAATTCACTACTTGTGGCGTCATGTGGGTACTCAAATAATTTCAGACTTTGCAGCATTCAGGATTTTAGATTTTGAATGAGAAATGCTTAACCTGAATATATTCTGTAATAAATTTTTTAAAAGCATTCCACAGAAAACTAATAATATAAAGAATCTTATTAATCTTGTTATATACATCAATCTACCCCCTGAATATCCATTAATACAGTTCTTTCTCTAATTAAATAGACATAAAAGCTGCAGATAGGTCATTTTTCTCTGGAAAGAACAAATTACCTGAATGTTGGCTGGGAACGTTTCAGCAGCTTGCCTGGAACGAAGGAGATGGGGGACAATCTTTAACTTGACTCTTGTACTGACAGGGTCCCTTTTCAACTCTGGCTTCAGAACTGCACCCTGTTGAATATATGCCTGATTATAACTCAGTGTTTTAAAATTATTTTGATCTGAAAAAATCATGAAACTCATCTAAATCAAATTTTCCTTCTAGATCCTTTTACACTTTTAAAAATTACTGAAGATTCTAAAGAGCTTTTGGTGTTTTTGTTTTGTTTTGTTTTTGGAGTCTAGGTCTCACTATGTTGCCCAGGCTGGAGTGCAGTGGCATGATCATGGCTCACCACAGCCTCAAACGATTCACCCATCTAAGTCTCTCAAGTAACTAGGACAACAGGCTCAGCATACTTATTTTTTATTTTATTTTTTTGTAGAAACAAGGTCTTGCTATGTTGCCCAAGCTGGTCTCAAACTACTGGATTCAAGCAATCCTCCCACCTCAGCCTCTCAAAGTACTGGGATTAAAGGCACTGTGCCTGGTGCAAATATTCTTGTTTTGATACTATACCAAAACTTGACAAATAATTTCTCAAAGGTTAATTGCTTATGAAAAAAAAGAACCGGCCAGGTGTGGCTCACACCTGTAATCCCAGCACTTTGGGAGATGGAGGCAAGAGGACTGCCTGAGTCCAGGGGTTCAAGACCAGCCTGGGCAACTTGGCGAGACCTCATCTCCACAATAAATCAAAAAAATTAGCCAGGTGTGGTGTCATGCACCTGTGACTCCAGCTATTTGGAAGGCTGAGGCAGAAGGATCACCTGTGCCCAGCAGGTCAAGGTTGCAGTGGCCATGAGCATGCCTGAGTGACAGAGTAAGACTCCCACTCAAAAAATAAAAGAACCAAGAAAACAGTCAGTTGCAATTTGGAGTTAAAAGAGTATCAACAAACTTCTGCATACTCTATTATATCTTACACTTTGAATGGCCCCCTGACTTAAGCAAATGTTTCCTTATTCAACATTAAAAAAAAAAGAAGGCTGTGTTCATTTAACCACTAATCTTATCAGAAAAATCCATTAAGTGCTGATCAACTAACAAGTCACTGGTGAATACATGTTTCTCAAAATTCTAATTTTTGCTTGAAAGTTCAACTTTTATCAATGCCAATACATCGTGTTAATTGTTTTTCTTGAGTTAACAATCTCATTCTCATTTTTTTCCTTTTAGAGAAAATATTTGCCAGATATCCATTTCAACAACCAAAGTTTGCCAATATAGTCTTCAATTAAAATAATTTATACTGCTTCATCAAGGATGTTCTCAAGTAAAGCTGAGTCTTATTCTCTCTCTCCCCCCACTTTTTTTTGACCATGAGTATGTGACAGTGAAGAATAGAATGACTGCTAGTTATCTGGTAACATGGCTTTGATTTGTGGTACGAACCTAGCAGGTATACCCATCATAGCTTTTGTACCATCAGTGCAAATATCAACACAGTTAAAAGGAAAAAAAAAAAAAAAAGCCTTCACAGACTCCCTAAAAGGCTCTTTGTGAAAGGTCCACAGACCACACTCTGAGAATCATTAATCTAATACAACTCCGTCATTCTCCATACAAAAAACATGAGGCCAAAAGAAATTAGCTAAACCTCTCCTCCTCAACAAATTTATGTGCAACCACCCACATGATTCTAGGAGGGCTAGAATCCAGAGGTCCCAGTTTCCAATTCATTGTTCCTTCTGCTATACCACATTCAATTTAATCTAACCAAGCTAATATGACTTTTAAGACAATTAATTACGGTTTAAAAAACAAGAAAACAACCTGGTGATGTGGCATATACCCACAGTCCCAGCTATTCAGAAGGCTGAGACAGAAGAATTGCTTAAGCCCAGGAGTTCAAGTCCAGGCTAGGCAACATGGCAAGATACTATCTCAAAAAAAAAAAAGGAACAAAAAAGGCAAGAAAGCAAGCAAATAATTCTTGTACGCCTGAGTTTGAACTTAGAATACTTTAAAACACAATGAACTAAAAAGAACTCATGCTATTAAGCAAAGGTCTTACTCTGATACTTCAGAGAAATCCATCTTTGTTCTAGATTCTAGATAAAGGATCTACAAACTATGGCTGACACACTAAATATGGCCCACCATCTATTATGATAAGGTCTGTGAGTTAAGAACCATTTTTTTACATTAAGTGGTTAAAAACAAAAAATCAAAGGAATAATATTTTGTTACACAAGAAAATTACATGAAATTCAGTATCAATATCCACAAAGCTTTATTAGAATACAGCCACACTCATTCAATTATATATTGCCTACGGCTGCTTTTATGTTACAAAAGAGTTGAGTAGTTGTAACCTCAGAGACTATATGGCCTGCAAAGCCTAAAATACTTACCAAAAAAGAATTTGTTGATCCCTAACCTAGACAATTTTTCATCATTATTCGAGCAACTGAATTAAAAACATCAGATCCAGTAAATTAAGTTACTAAGAGGTTTTAACTCACTTAGACTAGCACAGCTTAAAACTAGTATTTCATACAATGAAGATTCAACTTAAATCAAAATAACTAGGAGAAAATGTACAAATAAATATAAATTTATGTCAGAAAAATGCTTTTTAAGCTGATGTGAGAATAAATCAAAACAACCTACCTCTTTTGTCTTCAATGGTATGTCTCCAAGGTATACCTTGTACATCTTATTAATGATAGCAGGATTATTCCAGTCAATCAAGCTATAAGATTTCAACAAAGGTTGTTAAAATGATTTTTTCCTCCTACTTCAGTGATTTCAAATAATAATGGACTCAATATTTGTCACCAAAAGAAAAATGTCAGAAACACACAAATGAAATGGGCAAATGACATTGTAAAGTAAAACAGGAAAGAACTAACTTCTATCAAAGATTGTTTTCAGACCAAAAAGCTACAAATCACTTGATTCAACAGATTACTGTACCCAGGGGCCCAATTTGGTACCTAACAAAAAACTGGACTCTTTTCCTATAGATGGTCAATGTCATGGAACAACACAACAGACCAGAGCTACACTAAACTTGTTCTAAGAGCCATGAGGCAGGGTAGGCGTCTTCTGTTTGATCACTTGGAAATTCAAAGGTGATAAGGAAAGTGATCAAAAAAAAAAAAGTTACCCATAAAATTAAAGTTATACCCTAGAAATGTGCAAGCTATCATATTTCTCTAATATTGTATTACTGTGATTTCCAGTATGTCTCTCTTCCTTCTTTACCAGTACACACTTGCAGTTTTAGTACCTAATTCTGCAGGGAATCATGCTGCCATTAGTCACTTATTCCTATTTGGGCCCTACAATGAAGTGAATTAAGATATAAAGTGTGTGGTGAATAGCTCCTCCACTGCAGCAAACACCGCCCAATCATTTTATAAACCTAGCAATAATGCAATCCTTCCTTTCACTTGACTATTTACCATACTATCTTCTCCCTGCCTTTTGACATTTGTTTTGCTTTCAAGCTATGCTGTATTTGTGCAAATACAATTTATCATGCTGCTTTGATTGCTTTTCTAATCTAGCTCTTCTTTCATAGTTTATCATTCTGCCTCTTCTTTGGATATCCACAAATCCACTATCCTCAAAGACATTCTATGATTCTATTTTAGGTATTATTTACCTATATCTTTCCTCAGCTGATTGCTACTATCTAATCCTCAAGCGCCACCACTGTTTCCCTTTCATAATACTTCAGGTTTAAAGATTTTTAACAGAACACACACTATAGTAAAACAAACTAAAAGCTTAGTAACAGTTAACCAATAAGGATAATTTTCACTGTTCCTTCTGCTTTCCCTCTTCCAATCTTTCTAGTTTTAGTTTTCTGATTAACATTTGTTGTGAAAAACCCAGAAATGAATAATACAGAAAATAAAATTCCTTTCAATGTGCACCACATCCACATACTTTTCAATACAACCATTAACTTTGGTGTTTCCTTTCTAAGCCTCTTTCCCTTGCATGTAAAGTAGGTAGATGAGGAATGGCAGGCAGGAAATAAAAAATTAGATTGATAAGTGTATCACTTGAAGAGATACTTTGGAATTTCTCTTTAACAAAATAGAATAATATCTACATATTCTCAACTCACTTTTTATGTCTTAGCAATGTTATATTTATAGAAAATGCAAATATTTGTTTTAATGGATAAAATCAAACTAATTAAAACAGTTAAGTATCACATTTGTATTTCCAACAATCAAATCCACTATATTGTGTAAAAAATGGGGCCAGTTCAAACATAACATGAATTTTAAAGGAAGAAATTTTTTGATACTTGAAAACCAAATTCTTAGAAAGGGATACCAAAAAGATTCAGTTATAAAGCAGCATGAAGGAACTCAGACTTGGGAGAAATGTTAAACACAATCTAGTCCAACCTTCTTATTTTAGAGTCTAAAAGCATGCTCCAATGGCTCAATCAGTTAGCATGTGGCACTAAGTAGACTCCAAAACCAGGGGAGGTTTAGCCAATCTCTTGAAATCATACAATCAGCAAGAGAGTGACCAGAATTAACATGGAGTTAATTTTGTTACACAACTTTATTTACCATTGGGTCCAGCTGGCATCCCACTGTGTTATTGTTCATTGATTTTATTTCTTACAAAGATATTTTTAATCCTAGCACTTTGGGAGACCGAGGCAAGGGGACTGTCTGAGACCAGGAGTTTGAGACCTACCTGGGCAAAACAGCAAGACCTTTTCTATACGATATATCAAAAAACTAGACAGCCATGGTGGAATGCACCTGTAGTCCTAGCTACATGGAAGGCTGAGGCAGAAAAATCGTCTGAGCCCAGCAGGTCGAGGCTGCAGTGACCATGATTGTGCCACTACACTCCAGCCTGGGCAACAGAGTGAGGCTCCAACTCAAAAAAAAAAAGAAAGAAAGAAAGAATATTTTCTATGTGACTATTTATAATTTACACCTCTTTCTGTGTGAATAAGGATCTATCCAACAACTCTTCATAAACCTAATTTTCACTGTATAACCATAATACACACATAGTCTTTATTAAAAGCAATCTCAAATAGTTTGAGATAGAGGAAAAATTTTAAAATGGCTAACTTCTTACCTGATATTTTTCTTAACATCAATTCTTTAAGTTCATTTACCTAGCCAAATCTCATTTCTTGTGATCAACATTCCTAACCTATACCAGCTTTAAATTGCAACTTCAAACAGCTTTTCTTTATCTTATACAGATTTCTGCTCTTTGGCAGACTTTATTACAAACTAAGTATATTTCATAATCTCCTAAGTTGAATGTCTTGTTACATAAAATCCTAAAAGAACACATATATGGTAAGCTTTTAGGAATCTAGTCCTTTCAATTTTGAAAGCTTAGTAGAAAAGTAGTTACCTTTGTTTGCTTTTCAATTCCAAGTCTGCTGCCGTTGCCACACTGTGGCGTGTGTCACTAGAAGCAATCACCAAATGCAGAACAGCTTCAAGTTCAGGCACCTGTTCAGCTTCTATGAACTTCACTATGCCCAATTTACACTGTAGGTAATAAAGGTAAGGAAAAAGAATGGTCAGAGAAGCAAAGAACACCCACTGTAAGTATTGCTTAACATATCAGCATGGTCATAAACCAAAGAATAATAGTAACAATAGTAGCAGCTCTATTTATTTAGGCTTACAATGTGCCAAGGACTATACTAAACCATAATATATTCATGATTTCATCTAATCCTCACAATCTATGAGATGGGTATTATTATGCCCATTTTTCAGGTGTGGACACTGAAGCAAGGCTTAAGATTTTAAGACACACAGTAAATGATAAAGCAGAATTCAAACCCAAGTCTCTCTGATTCCAAAACCGTTATAATAGGCTCCTTTCTGAGGTTATGCAAACTTGTCAAAACGTGGGGCTTCCAGGGAAGAGGGTAGTACATTAGGAACAAATTGCTCCATAGATTTTTAAAACAGTCCAAAAAGAACTAAATAGCCGGGCATGGTGGCTCATACCTGTAATCCCAGCACTTCAGGAGGCTGAGGTGAGAGGAATTCCCAAGCCCAGGAGTTTGAAACCAGCCTAGGCAACTTAGCAAGACCTACTCTCTATAATAAATCAAAAGTTAGCTGGGCATGGTGGCGCATGCCTGTGGTTCCAGTTACTTGGAAGGTTGATTCAGAAGGATCACCTGAGCCCAGCAGGTTGAGGCTGTGGTAGCCATAAGCATACCACTTCACTCCAGCCTGGGCAACAGAGTGAGACTCCGACAAAAAAAAAAGAACTAAACAACTCACATTCCATGGAGTTGTTTCGTTTTTTTGTCAGACCACTAATTCTTGTCTTCTATATTTTTAGATACTAAAAGCTAAGAGTATGATTTCAAACGTAATATAATCAATGCAAATGAAATTCTAATCAAACAGTATTCAATCTAATTGGCTGAGAGGAAACACTCTAAAGAGACATTCTGCTTAGAACTTTATGCAAGATGAGGAAGCTTTGAATTACTACAAATACCTCTTTTTAGGTTAAATACATTTAAAAAGTAAAACTTATCTTCACCTTAAAAAAAATCAGTCATGTGAATTAGGATGAATAAAGTTTGCAATTATTAAGTGAGGAAAAAATGCAATTTAAAAACAGATAACAGATCATAAAAAGGTCTGCTTTCCCTCCCCAAAACTTACTTGTAACAGAGCTAAAATAGAAAAACTCAAACATTTATATAGGCAAAAAAAGGATAGTTATGGAAGTACACAAAGATATAAACAAAAAAGGTGTAAATAAAACTGAAAATGGCATATATGTCTCTCAATAAGACACTGCTTTAAAAATGTTACATATAATTAAATTTTATACAGACATTAAAAGAGTGACTTTTTAAAAATCTGAGTCACTGATAAAGGAAAAAAGTAAACTACAAATAATATATAATGTGACATGTGAAGATATAATGTGTGAAACTGTACTTACATACACATACAAACATGCAGAGCAAGCTATAGATCAATGATAAACTAGGGTGACAGGACTCCAGGTAATTTTTAACTTCTCTTTATACTATTCTTAACTACTTGAATTTTTATATTATCATTATGTTTATAGCTAGAAAAAAATAAAAGTTGTTTTATTTGGAAGAAAAGGTATAAACAAAGAGATATTTTAAAAATAGAGGAAAACAGCTTTCATCCCTTAAACAAAACTGTTCATTTCGGCATTAGATTATGAAATTGAAAAATATATACATTTTATACATTATTTGCTAAATTATTCTTATTATAATTTAGCAAACAATGACCAACATAAGATTATAATTGAGCATTAATAATTATTCTCCAGCATTTGTAGCTTTGGCCCTCAGACAAACGTAGGTTCAAAGTCTGGTACAAGAAGTGAGACCCTGATGAATTTCAAAACCTCAGTGCCTTTTAGAAAATGAAACTAACAATTTCTATACCTCATTTGGTTGTTGTGAGGATTAAATGAGATATTATATTCAAAATACTCAATATAGTGGCTGTCACATACACTCTAGCTTCTATTAATTTTACCTTTCTTTCTTACATAATGGTGTAAGAAGAAAAAAGATTTATAAAACATGAAGAAGTAAATCTAATCAATTATGACCCTTACCAAATACAAGATTCTATAAATGAATCTATAAATGTATAAGTAGTGAGAATGCCCCACTTGCTTCTTTTTCTCTCTCCTGGGAACATTGTTTTCATCAATGGTCACTTATACTCCCAAAAAGAAAGGGTCAAATGATTTAGATTGTCATGAAGAGATAAAGGAAGGATTGGAAGACTAACCCATGTTGCTTGAATTCCAAAATAATTACATACTGATCTCATCTGTTCTTCCCTGAGGTGCCTGATGACACAGACACAGTGAGGCACCTTCTCTGTAGAGCACCAGTCATTTTTAAAAGCTGCTCAGAGAACATCTGTGTCCTGTTTAAATCCAGAATAAAATTCTTAATGCCAATTTTTAAATTCCCAGGATGAAATAGCAAAGGGAGTCATGCTTTTCCCCCACATTGTCACTTGTGAAGTATAGGAGTTCCTCACTTAACACAAAATGTACAGCCCTAAAAAGTTGAATAATGGAAGATAAATTGGATTTTAACTGCACCAAAGAAGCTAGTTGATTATTAAACCTATAATTAAAAACTAAAATGGTGGCTGGGCACAGTGGCTCACTCCTGTAATCCCAGCACTTTGGGAGGCTGAGGTGGGAGGATTGCTTGAGCCCAGGAGTTCTAGATAAACCTGGACAACATAGCAAGACCCTATCTCTAAAATAAAATAAAACAAAAAATAAATTAAATTAAAGAAAAAAAGCTAAAGTGATAGAAGTTAAACATACTCAATTTATAAGTAAGTTGTATTTAATACTTGAAATACATGAGTCCCACTCCTCCCTTTCCCCGAGGGCTTGAACAAATAACTGACATAATGAAAAGAATGCATTACATCAACTGCTCCTTTCCAACAAATTTCATTAGCAAGCCAGAATACATTAGAATTAAGTTACACGTTTCATGGACTTCATGGGGCAAGTACACAGAGTCAAGTACCATTATAAGCAAGCAGTGTGTGATACCTGTTCCAATTGTTCAGGTGTCCATGGGTTATCACCAATAACTCGTTTAGCTGCATAAAAGCTCATTCCTGGGGGAGGCTGTGGGATTCCAGAACCTCCTCCACTGTTTGAAGAAGAACCCTGTGCTGATGATGAATTTTGGCGACTCTGGGATTCATTTAACACATATCTGGAAAAGAAATAAAACTTTAACCCTCTATAAATAAAAACATAAACACGCACACACAGAGAGAGAGAGAGACAGAGAGAGAGAGAGAGAGAGAGAGAGAGAGAGGGAGGGGGAGAGAGAGAGAGAGAGAGAGAGAGAGAGAGAACAATCATATACTGTCCTCCTACAGAATTTTTCTAGATGAATGAATACTTGAAATTAGTTTCATCACACAAAAAATATAAGATATCTAAAAAACATACTCATCTTCAACAAATTAACCACAAGCCACACCACTCAACTTGCTTATAAATTAACTACAACAGTCACCAACAATGAATATAAGTATTTTGATCACTCTCAATCTATCAACTATTGATCCACTCCAGACTCATCACATTTTGAGTTTTTAAATGACAAACGCAGAGAAAGGTTTGTTAATGTAGAGGGCAGGAGGAGCTACTGTTCTATACCCAAAGCAGAAAGTATTTTTACAGTCATTTTCATTTATACTAATTTGTAATTCACCTTCAAGTCTCCCTGAGGTCTTTATATCCTACATTAGAAAGCCCTTTGAAACTACTAAACCACCTACCACACAACCACACAGTACCCACAAAATGGGAGGAAAAAAAAACTAAAAGGGCCCAAAGAGGAAAAGTCATACAAGAACTAGCTTTTCCCATTAGAGGTTCAAGCCCTTTGCACCTCCTTGTTATTAATTCATCATCCTATTTCACTTTTAGTTTCTATAGAGTAGAAATAAGATGTCTGATTCGTTTTGATCCAATTATATTGGTATTACTCATCTACGAAATGAAATTTTTGACATAAATATTAATTCAAATCTACTCAAACTAAAATTCTATGCTGATGAATTCCATTATCATATTAAAATAAAATACCCAGTATAATAAAAGTTAAAGAAAACACTTAGAATCCGATGGCACAATAAATTATTCTACATACTTATATGCCATATTAATTCAATTCCTAAATTCATCTATTTTTTTAGAAACCTGTTAAAGAGCCACTTTAATATTTTTATATAAATGAGAGAAGTCCTACTGGTAAGAAAAATGTGAGAAATCACCGACTTGGATACATTATGTTCCTAAGCTAAATTTGGATTTCAAGGTTTATTTACCAAAGCCATCATTGCCTGTCAATTCTGGCTGCCTCCTGATATAACACACATAAAAAGAAGTTACCATTTATTTCTAAGTTACAGCAAGGATGGTAGCATTAAATAAATCAATTAATCAGTACTGAACATCTAACACTGTGTAAAACATCATCCAAAGCACAAGACAGGGGAATATAAGAAGATGTAGGATTGAGACTCTCCCATCTGGAGCAAGTTGAAACAATAACAGCACAACACAATAACAGCATCTACCATGCTATCAGATGCAAAGAAACCACAGAGAACTAAGAAGTGATATGACAGAGACGGTGGGAGTGAACATGAAGTGGTACAAAGCCTAGAAAATTGAGCCACAAAACTAGACAGGCAGGAGGAGACAAACTGGAGAGGAAAGAAATCATACAGCATGAACTCTTGTTTCTGGATTGAGGGGCAAATGATATGGAGTCCCACATGCCAAGCTTACCATGTGCATATATAGTTATGACAAGGAAAATACAAGATGAAAGTAGCACTTTTGAAAAATTTCTCTGGACAAAATAAGTAGGCTAGAAGCAGACTACAACCTAGGCACTATGCCAGAGATCAAACATAAAACATAAAACAGGTCTTGACTACAAGGAGTTCACAATCTGTTAGGGGAGATGGAAATGTCAACAACACAATAAAAACACAAAGCGGTGACATAGGTGAGAATTTAGTGTTATGATGACATAGAAAATAGTACAATTACATCTGTCTGGGCAAGAAATTTATGTCAAAGCCACAGAGTTGATATCTAAGCCAGTTTGAGAAGCTTTTTCAAAGTTTGTTTTGTTTTGTTTTGTTTCTGCATTTCCTTGTTTCTTTTTTGATGAAGAAACAGACAAAGGAGAGAAACTAAATTATTTTTAAAAAGTGAAAGACAGGGACACATAGGAGCATGAAATCCATGAGTGTAGTAATGACTGGATAATGAAAACCCAAGGATTTTGAGACATGACCTAATAAGACCTGTTTTTAAAAATCAGGAAAGTAGGCCGGGCTTGGTGGTTCAGCCTGTAATCCCAGCACTTTGGGAGGCCGAGGCAAGTGGATTGCCTGAGCCCGTGGGTTCAAGACCAGCCCAGGCAACTTGGTGAGACCTCATCTCTACAATAAATTAAAAATTAGCTGGGCATGGTGGCACATGCCTGTAGTTCCAGCTACTCGGAAGGCTGAGGCAATCACCAGAGCCCAGGTGGATGCTGGGGTGGCTGTGAGTATGCTACTGCACTCCAGCCTGGGCGACAGAGTGAGACTCCAACTCAAAAAAAAAAAAAAAAAAAAAGAAAAATCAGGAAAGTGTAGACAGGTTTGAAGAAGAGCAGCTGACGAGAATAAAATTGTGACAAGAGTTGAAAAGAGCCAAAATCAGATGAGAGCAGTGGGAATAGTTCCAGGACATACCAAGGAGGAGAAAGGAGGCAAATGGAACTGATATTGCAGCAACAAAAAAGAGAAAAGCTGTAGATAATTTATAATTTATAATTGTACTCCTAGGTGGCAAAGAGAACCATTATAGCATTGATAGTAACATCAAAAAAGGAACTATTTTTATGGGGAAGACTGATTTCAGCTTGAATTTCAGCTTCAGGTAGAGTCTGAAATCACAACAACTCAGTATCTATAAGCAATGAAGCTGGAGTTTAGAAAAGAGATCAGGGCTATAGCAAAAAATCTGAGATGCATCCATTTATAAGTATTGAATCATTTAAAATAGTACTTAATTTCACACAGTAAAAGCAGTCAAGAACAAGTTGCTTTGTTTTATTTTTATTTTTTAACTCACCCATAAGGCATCAGAAGGACATCTAGCATGAAGTCCAAAAGCAGCTGCACAGTCTTTGGTTTCTCAGCAAGATTAAATGGAGAAGCTGATTTTGATGATTCAACAGGGTATTTCATGTGAAAAAGGGTTGGTATTAAAAGATGCATTAAGCTGAAAAAACAATTACATTTATTGCAACTACTTAAAAAATAAAGTTTTCATACATGCAAATAACAGACAAAACAAAAATCACATGACAAAAACTGGCAGTTATAAGCAAGAGCCATTCATTTTCAACACCACTCATTTACAAAGTCCTGATCTAGGGACTGAGCTAAATTTTTTTCTTACTGAAAGCTTAGTATACTGAGCGATAATTAGCATTTAGCAAATCTAGCTCATAACTAAAAAGATCTGAAAAAGTATACATAAATGGGCTCAATGTTAATATTTAGAAGAGATTTTATGATTTTATATTAATCTTAAGTAATTTCTTTCTTTTACTTTTTTTGAGACAGAGTCTCCACTCTACCACTTACGCTAGAGTACAGTGGTGTGATCATGGCTGACTGCAACCTTAACTCTTGGGCTCAATCATCCAGCCTCAGCCTCCCAGTAACTGGGACTACAGGCATGCCATCATATCTGGATAATTTTTGTATTTCTTGTAGAGTTGAGCTCTTGCTATGTCGCCCAGCCTGGTCTCGAACTCCTGTCCTCAAGCGATCCTCCAGCCTTGGCCTCCCAAAGTACTGAGATTACAGGCATGAGCCACTGCACCTGGAATCTTATTAAACTGCTTCAAAATAATTGGAAAAAAAATTCATTTAGACTTAGAAAAATATTGTTAGTTCTGCACATTCTTCAATGTTCACATCAAGACATTTTCCCTATAGTCGGCCAGGTGCAGTGGCTCACACCTGTAGTCCCAACACTTTGGGAAACCAAGGCAGGAGGGCTGTTTGAGCCCAGGAATTCAAGACCAGCCTGGGCAACATAGCAAGACCTTGTCTCTCCAAAAATCAAAGAATAAGCTGAGCTTGTAGTCCCAGCTACTCAGGAGGCTGAGGTTGAGAGAGAGAGAGAGAGAGAGAGAGAGAGAGAGAGAGAGAGAGAGAGAGAGAGAGAGAGAGAAAGACAGAGACAGAGAGAGACACAGAGAGAGAGAGATTGACTGATTCTTTTATTTGTCAGCTATAAGAACTCAACACTTCCCATTTGCTCAAGTAAAACTAAATGTGTGAACCTATATTTGAGAAGCAATTATTGACTCTTGCAGGTGGGAAATAAAATAACTGACAAAATCATACCTATCCTGCTGTGGCTGAGGCTTCCCTTCCATGGCAGTAAGAAGCGTAGGAGCCAGTTCACATTGTTTTTCCACTGGTAGGCGAGGATAGCCCATCTTAACATAAATTATAGTAAAATTCTAATGCAATAAGAGAAAAGCAAGTGAGTGTAAAGGAAATACTCTATGAGTTCAACAAAACCATATGGGTGATAACTTAGGGAGTTAAGGTCACAAACAAAAAAAATCACAAACTAATCATCCTCTCACCACATGTTTAGCACAGCTTGACCAACTACTATATCTCAGAGAAGGAATCCCAGTTCAAAATATTCAAAATGCTTGCTTTAAGGCAGACTTCATGTGAGGAAGCATGACCTAATCTAAAGCATTCATATACGCAATATCTTATCACAGAGAAGAAAAAAAAGTTATTTAACCTATTTAAACCTACACACTACACATTAGCATCAGATCTCCCAGTTTGTTGCATTAATCCTTACAAGCTAGGAGACCATGTATAGACAAATCCTAGACTGCCATTTCCCAACCAGTCAATTACTAAAACAACTTTAGTATACTGAAGAACTCTGTGGTCCCTCACTCCAATAACTCACCAATGGATGACAAACCAAGGGAAAATAAGTGCTGCAGATATATCTGCACAAGCTGGGCACCCCAAATCTGAAAATCTGAAACTCAAAATGTTCCAAAATCTGAAACTTTATGAGTACCAACATGACGCTCAGAGAAAATGATTACTGGAGCATTTCAGATTTCAGGTTTAGGATGCTAAACCAGGTCAGAATAATGCAAATATTCCAAAATCCAAAACACTTCTGGTCCCAAGTATTTCAAATATGGGATCTTCAATCTGTATCACTATAATCCATGTGAATGTTACATTTTAAGCAAACACACAAGTGCATATCTGGATTTACACATAAAGATTTGTTTTTCTGGAGAATTCTTCACTAAAGTAAATGGGCCTTGTAAGACTATGCCTTTAAATACATTCTATTTGGCATTTTTATTGCTTAAAGAAAAGAACATCTGTAATGGAGCTAAATATCCAAAACAAGCACAGATAAGGTATCTGGACCATTAAGTGGTTTCAAAAGGTTTGTGACTCCAGATATTAGACAAGATTCAGTGGATTCTGTCTCAATGCTAGGAACTACAAGGACCAGGAAAAGAATATCATGTCATCTCAGCATCAACATTTTTACATTTAATTTTCATGAAGACAACAATTACAAAGTAATCTTTCTTACCAGCTTCAGATATAACCTACTTTTAAAAAGAATACCTTTCTGAATACACACATCAGAAACACAGATTTTTTATTTATTTATTTTTGAGTAGGAGTCTTACTCTGTCACCCAGGCTGGAGTGCAGTGGCATGCTCACAGCCACTGCAGCCTCGACCTGCTGGGCTCAAGTAATCCTTCTGCCTTAGCCTTCCAAGTAGCTGGAACCACAGGCATGCACCAATACGCCCCACTAATTTTTTGATTTATTGTAGAGGCAAGGTCTTGCCAAGTTGCCCAGGCAGGTCTCAAATCCCTGGACTCAGCAATCCTCTTGCCTTGGCCTCCCAAAGTGCTGAGATTACAGATGTGAGCCACCACACTCAGCCCACAATTTTTTTAAGTTCACTTTCCTTTCTTCTTGCCATTTTACTCTTTTTTTCTTCTGTTATCCTTTATTTGTGCCTATGCTACATAACACTCCTGTTCTCTCTATTTAGAGTCGTCTACATATAATCTGTTACTAAGAATCAAATCATTCTTTTATATCACATACCTGACAAGTCATTCCTTTGCCCAATGTAAACAGCCATTCACTGCTCTGTTGCTACAATTTCCTTTAAAGTATTATTTTCTCTGGGTTGGTATTCAGTGGAAAAACATTGAGTCATTTAAAGAAAAACAGTTCATCTTTCATTTAAAGTGGCTAAGATGAAAATTCTAAGCTTGCCAATATGTTGATGATATCTCACAAATGTTATGAAAGAAAACTTGATATATAAGTCAGAAAATATTCAAGATGGCACTTACTGTGACAAAGGAAACTGCAGCAGGGTCCTGGTACTGAACCAACAGTGTCTCTACTGGGAGTTGTATTTTGGGGCGGCTTTTTATACGTTTATTCAGATGGACCAGCAGTTCCATTACCTAAAATACAGAGAGATAAGGATGGAAGTTATCAATTATAGTTTAAAAACAAATTCATGTCTCAGACATTACTTATTCTAGTGAATAATGCTACTTTGTTCTTTTAAAGGCAAAATTTGACATCCCAGAGAAAGTATACACTATCAGAGTCTTGTTCCAAACTGCTGTCTCCCAAAAACCCATGCATCAGGGTTTTACTAGTGAATTTATTTTTATAATACCTGTTAAAGTTGAGATCCAGAGATCTCAAGAGATCTGTGAGAAGGGACAGGGGTCTAAAAGAATATGGCACACCTTATTAGACTGAAGCACAAAGTAGTAAGGGTTCATAAAAGCATGGTCTGGATTACAAAAGGATTCTGGCAAACGCTGAGGAATTCTTACTTTACTCTGAAAATCATCTGATACTACCAAAGACTTTGTAAGAAATAACAAGCTTCCTCTCCTTCAAGTGAAAATAAAAGAAAAGCTAGAAATGGACAAGTCAAAAGTTCACATGCATAGGAAAGAAGGTACAGAGGCTTATGTCAAATAACCTCAATCTTACCATAATAGAGCAAAAAGAAGAAAAGACTGAGCATTGAGAAATGCAATTTTTTAAGAAAGCCTGACCAAGAAAAACTCAAGAGTTTAAGATAATTATTCTGCAGTGCCAGGTCTATGTTATTCCCCATCATTCCTGATATTTATACTCTAGCCTCAAAACAAGCACTAAGGAAAGTTGTAGAGATGTTCAACAGTGACGGCAAAAGCTCAAAGAGATCTAGAGCAACAATGAAATAGGCGAATTATGTTTAACAATAAAAATAAATCTGTAATTGACGTTTGCAAAATAAAGAATAAAAACAGTAATATAATAGCTAATACTTATCAAATAGTTTCTATGCACTCTACACTTGTGCATTGCACCTTGCATTCCTTATCTAACATGATTCTCACAACAAATGGAGAGGAGGTCCCATTTTACAGATAAGGAAGCAGAGGCTTCAGGAAGGTAAGGTGACTTGTCCAAGTATACTGAGCCAACAAGTGGCACAGTCAAGATATAACTCTAGAGCCCTTTCTTTTTTGTGGGGGGGGAAGAGGTGGTCAGAGTCTCACTCTTTCACATAGGCTGGAGTGCAGTGGCATGCTCCTGGCTCAGGAGCATCATCCTTCCAAGTAGCTAGAACCACAGGCACACACCACCACACCAGGCTAATTTTGTAAATTTATTGTCGATACGAGGCTTCACCAAGTTACCCAGGTTGGTCTCGAACCCTTAGGCTCTGGCGATCCTCTCACCTCCGCCTCCCAAAGTACTGAGATTACAGGCATGAGCCACCTATGCCTGGCTTAGAGCCAATTTTTTAAGATTTTCAAACACTGATATTTTAGCTTAAGTTAGCTAAACTTGTCTGACTTGTGAGACATGATACCTTCCAAGAACCTAGAAACTTGCATTACCATCCATACTTCATCCAAACTTTCTACCTGTCCCAGATCTGTGATATAGCTAAATAACAGGAGAAAAGAATCAGGAGGAACTAAGCTTAAAGAAAAGAACCCTCTTCTGATATTCTAATCCAGGCTGATTCCTAGGACTTTATTATTGATGGTGGTAGAAAAGCATGCTCATAATTACACATGATAAATTCATTTTGAATTGTAAATGGATTTTTTCTAGTAATATCATTTTAGATATTGATGAATTTCTTAAATTTGACTATGCATTGTCTGAAATCCTCTATAAACCTAGAAAAATAAAAAGGAAATTGCAGAACTCAAAAAGTAACATTTTGAAGGATATTAAGAAGACTGAATGAAAAAATACAGCAGAGTCCAGCACAATGCCTAAAATGTTAACAGGTATTTCAGCTGTTAGATCCTGTTTCCCTTATTCCAGAAGTTTTCAAATTAACAGCACAGCCCTCTTCCTACAGAAATCTGATATTTACAATAAAATGCTTTTTCATTAGTATAAATGAAATATATAAACTTCAAACTGATTACATTTATCATTATTACTTTGTTCTATTTTACTTTTTAAAATTAGACACATTTATTATAATAAATCAAGTGAAAAATCTTAAGTATTCATTTTCCCTTGTGCGTTCACAGGCCCTTGAAAACACCAGCGATAAGTGATAATTTGATGGAGAGAAGAAAGTAAGAGAGACGAAAAAAGAGAGAGAGAAGGAAAGAGGGAAGGAGGGAGGCTAGACCAAGGGATGAAACAGGTAATTCTGTAATCATAACTAATGTAAATGCCCTCATTCAAACCTCAAAAATATGTGGCATCTCAACTGTACTAAGAGATACAGCTAACATAAATAAGGCTAAAATTTAGGCTGGGCCAAAGATTTATCAAACAAACAGAAGGAAAACACTAGTTACAGTATTAATTTCAGGTAAAACAGGCTCTGGGGAAAAAAAAAATCTTAAATAAATTCAAAAGATTTACACACACACACACACACACACACACACACACACACACATATATAAAGGACTATAATTACTAATAAAGACAAGATATCAAACTTGTACATCAAAATGCTCCAAGCCAAAATTAATAAAACTAAAAGAAAAATAAGAAAAACTGTAACAGTAGTAAACAATTATAATTCATTACTATCAGTTTTACAAGAATGGAGACAGGTTCTCTAGACATAAATGTACAATGTTACTAATAAGTGGCCTTAGTATGTACTGAGCTCCATATACCACAAAAGGGAAATATTATTTTTTATCTTATGAAGAGTTTTTTTCTACAAACATTAGAATATACTTTTAAGGGTTATAACATTTGCACACTATGGTCTCAGACCAGAATGCAGTAAAACTAGGCAAACTTTACATCAAATATTTTGAAACTTAAACCAATGCCCTTATAAATTAATAATTAAATCAAAATAAAATAATCAAACACTTCATACCAATATAACCATACAATATAATCCAAAAAAGTAATCAAAGAGAAATTCATAAGCTGATGTAAATTTTGGTTCACTACGTCTTAAGAAATACATTACAATTTAAAAATACAGCATTTAACTTAGTGGCCAAGCTTGCATTTTGAAGTTTTAAAGCCCTGGGCGCTCAATCTCTACCCTGACCACTTGTTTTCTGATCTTTTTTTTTTTTTTTTTTTTTTGAGTTGGAGTCTCACTCTGTAGCCCAGACTGGAGTGCAGTGGCCGCTCCCGGCCACCGCAGCCTCGACCTGCTGGGCTCCAGCGATCCTTCCGCCTCAGCCTTCCAAGTAGCTGGAACTACAGGCATGGGCTACCACACCCGGCTAATTTTTTTATTTATTGTAGAGAGATGAGGTCTCGCCAAGTTGCCCAGGCGGGTCTCGAACCCGCGGGCTCAGGCAATCCACTCACCTCAGCCTCCCAAAGCGCGGGATTACAGGCTGAGCCACTGAGCCCGGCTGTTATCTGATCTTCAATTACTTAATCATTCTAAGCCTCAGTTTCATCTGTAAAATGGAGATAATACTTACCTGATATAGTCTTGTAAGGATATGTAAGTCCACAGCACTTTCCTTGACACATAATAACCACTGCTAGGTTATTATATAAATTTACATGAGAAAAATGTATCAAAAAAGAAAGGAAATAGTTTGAATAAAAATAGAAAAAAATATTTTAAAAATGAAAAATTAGCCGGGCTCGGTGGCTCAGCCTGTAATCCCACACCTTGGGAGGCTGAGGTGAGTGGATTGCCTGAGCCTGCGGATTCGAGACCCACCTGGGCAACTTGGCGAGACCTCATCTCTACAATAAATCAAAAAATTATCCGGGCATGGTAGCGTGCGCCTGTAGTTCCAGCTACTTGGAAGGCTGAGGCGGAAGGATCACCGGAGCCCAGCAGGTCGAGGCTGCAGTGGCCAGGAGCGGCCACTGCACTCCAGTCTGGGTGACTGAGACTCCAACTCACAAAAAAAAGAAAAGAAAAATTAAGCTAAAAGCTGGGTTTCCTTTTTAAAACGATCTATAAAAAAGATTAAAACCTTAGTAGTAATAATCACTAAAATTAGAAACAAGAGGAGAATTTTCCCATTTAGAAGAATGACAGTGGTACATTAAGAATAAAGCAGGGGCCGGGCTCGGTGGCTCAGCCTATAATCCCGCGCTTTGGGAGGTCGAGGTGAGTGAATTGCCTGAGCCCACGGGTTCGAGACCTGCCTGGGCAACTTGGTGAGACCTCATCTCTACAATAAATCAAAAAAATTAGCCGGGCGTGGTAGCGCGCGCCTGTAGTTCCAGCTACTTGGAAGGCTGAGGCAGAAGGATTGCCGGAGCCCAGCAGGTCGAGGCTGCAGTGGCCGGGAGCGGCCACTGCACTCCAGTCTGGGTGACTGAGTGAGACTCCAACTCAAAAAAAAAGAATAAAGCTGAGCATAATGACTCATGCCTATAATCCCAGCACTTTTCAAGGCTGAGGCAGGAGGATTGCTTGAGCACAGGGGTTCAAGACCAGCCTAAGCAACATAGCAAGATCTCATCTCTACAAAAAAAATAAATAAATAAAATTAGCCTGGCATAGTAGCACACACCCACAGTCCCAGCTACTCAGGAGGCTGAGCAGGAAGATCGCCTGAGCCGAGGAGGTCAAGGTTACAGGGAGTCGAGAAATAAATAAATAAATAACAAGTAACTATGTGAGATGATAGATATGTTAATCTGCTTCACTATAGTAACTTATTTATTTATTAAGTTGGGATCTCACTCTGTCAACGGCACAATCACAGCTCACCAGAACCTTAAATTCCTGGACTCAGGAGATTCTTTTGCCTCAGCCTCCCAAGAGTATCTAAGACTACAGGCGCACATCATCATGCCCAACTAATTTTTTTATTTTTTTGTAGAAATGAGGTCTCACTATACTGCCCAGACTGGTATCGAACTTTTAGGTTCTAGCAATCCTTCCGTCTTGGCCTCTCCATGTTCAGGGGATTACAGGCGTGAGCCACCACTGCCGACCTACAGTAACCATTTTAAATCTATATGTACCTCAAAACATCATGCTATAACCTTCAAATATACACAATAAAATTTTTAAAATAATAACAGTATGATAGAAATGAATGATACACAACTGAACATTTAAAGTAGATGGATAGAAATGAATGACTTTCTACAAAAGGATAAAATACAAAGAAACAAAAAAAACTGTAAGACAAGTAAATAAGTAAAAAACCTACTGAAAATAGTGTGGATCAACACAAAAGTTCCCTGTTAGCTCTCTTGGTCTCCACCCTTGGCTTACACTCTTTCTCCACACAGTAGCTAGAGTGATTGTATCACTACCATCATATCCTGTTTCCTCCTATCATTTATCCTCTCACCCACTGGGGGTATCACTGTGGTCTCTCCCCATTCCCTAAAGGCATCACATTATGTCCCAGCTCAGAACCTCTGCACAGGGCCTCTCTTTGTTTAATGGTCTCCCCAATCTCTCCACCTAGCTACTGCCTGCATACCACAGAAGCCTCCCTTACATCCGACATGCAGTCTAAATTGAGTCCCCAAACATATTCTTTCACAGAATCCTTTCCATCTTGGCATGTGTCACGAATTATAACTATGTACTCTCTGCATGGCTGTTTAATACTGATCTCCCCAGCTATGTATTATCTTCAATCACCTACGTATCTCCAATACCTGGCATATAGAAGGCACTCAGTAAAGATTTGCTAAATGAATAACAAGACTGATAAAGCTAAGTAAGTTAACAGAAATAAACTCATTAAGAATCTTTTAGACCAGCCGGACTCGGTGGCTCAGCCTGTAATCCCGTGCTTTGGGAGGCTGAGGTGAGTGGATTGCCTGAGCCTGCGGGTTCGAGACCCGCCTGGGCAACTTGGCGAGACCTCATCTCTACAATAAATCAAAAAATCAGCTGGGCGTGGTAGCGCATGCCTGTAATTCTGGCTACTCAGAAGGCTGAGGTGGAAGGATCGCCGGAGCCCAGCGGGTCGAGGCTGCGGTGGCCGGGAGCGGCCACTGCACTCCAGTCTGGGCGATGGAGTGAGACTCCAACTCAAAAAAAAAAAAAAAAAAAAGAATCTTTTAGACCTTGCTATCCTAAGGGTAATAGAAGGCCACAGAAGGGTTTTAAATAGAAGAGTAACATGATCATATACACTTCTATCTCAGCAAAGAAAGATGAACAGCAAGCATGTGAAATATATGACAAGAATGCCCATTCCTTCCTGCAAACATAACAGACATTCTTAAAGATACTCTTTCTCCACTGAACCCAATCAGGCCTCAGAATCCCTCCCAGGGCAGACCTCCAGGAAGGCAATGCCAATCAATTTGAGCGGCCCAAGAGATGAAACCTGACGACAGCTCAAAGACCAGAAGGTCTATTATAAATACACTGGACGACTACTTATGAACTATTTTATAAATCAAGAAGGAAAATGTTCCATGTAGAACCGTTAGGTTAAAAATGAAAATACTGATATGTCAGTTACTAATTTTTTGTAATAGTACTCTGCAGAATGCTAAAAGAGAAGATACACAACATTTTACTTTTTAAAATTTTTATTTTGCTCACTTTTAATTAAGGTCATATTCAGACAATAATTAAAGAATATTTTTGCCCCATTACCACTTGACATTCATACTGGAGTCAAGGGCATGTATTTTAGATCAAGTCTCTATACATTCCAGAATACTTATCTATAATTATCTCAGTTATATTATCTGGTACTGATGGCAAGTATATAGTTGGTGTCAAATGCAGCTATGCCAAGCATACAAAAGCTACTTTTTAATTATGAAAGCTGTTTCATGATTTATATATCCATTTATTCAACATCTAACTCCCCCCCCAACTGTCCCAACATGCTTACCTTTTTGCGTACTCCTTCTTGAGTGCTAGACAGTTTGAGCAAAACAGGAGGAAGAAATTTAGATATAATATTCTGTAATTGTTCATCTGTTTCAGCATGGCCAAGTCGTAAAAAGACCCGTTCAAGTTGATCTATAACATAAAAAAGATTAAAAAAAAACAAATCAAACACAACCAAGACAAATTATTTTTATAGCTTAACCTTTTTTTCTGTACTGCAGATCCTTCGGTCAGAACTTTAACTATAGCTAGTCCTGTACTACTAATTAGGGCTAATTATACTATCCTGGTCATTTAACTTCTAGAAGGAGGAAAATAAAGCTAAGATTAACAAAATTATCTCCAACATACAGACTTACTCAGTTTTTCTAAAGGACCTGGACACGGGAAAGGATACAAGATTTTTTAAGGAATCTTCTAGACCTAGTTAGCAGGGCAACATAGTAGAACTTTAATCAAATGCCAGAGATAATACATTTTTTATGAAATCATCTTACTAATGAAGTTTCTCCACAGACAGAATCACTGCCCATTACTGTGTTGGTGTTACCTAATTAGAAAGTAAGAGATAGGCCAAGATGGTGGCTCATGCCTGTAATCCCACCACTTTGGGAGGCCAAGGTGGAAGAACTGCTTGAGCCCAGGAGTTCAAAAGTAGCCTAGGCAACATAGTAAGACCACATTTCTACAAAAAATCAAAAAATTAGCCAAGCGTGGTGGCGCATGCCTATAGTCCTAGCTACTCTGGAGACTGAAGCAGAAGGATTGCCTGAGCCCACGAGGTCAAGGCTGCAATGAGCCATTATCATGCCACTGCACTCTACCCTGGGCAACAGAGTGAGACTCCAACTCAAAAAAAAAAAAAAAAAAAGAAACTGAGAGACACAGTTCCAAGAAAGCCACTATGGACACCATGGGGATGCTCTCAGCAAAACCCAGACTGTGATAAACTATAGAGCAAGGAAACCTGCTTCTTTAACCAATACGCTATAGGGGTGGGAAAAGGTGGGAATGAAAGGAGGACTTACACAACTAAGTAGATATTTAATTTTAAGGAATTATTGCTAATAATTTTAGGTGCTATACTGGTATTGTGATTTAATTGGTTTTTTAAAGGTTCTTACAAAAATTATCAGTGGCAATTAGGGAGACCTCTAAAGAACTGAAAATGTTCTATATTTCGATCTGGGTGATAGTTACACAGATATACACATTTATAAAAATTCATCAAGCTCTACACTTTCATACTTTCTACTGTATCTACTATACTTCAATTTTAAAATATATTTAAAGGAGTTATCTTTTAGAGATAAAGAATAAAATATTGCCAGGCATGGTGGCTCACACCTGTAATTAGCACTTTGGGAGGCGGAGGCAAGAGGATTGCCTGAACCCCAGGGTTCGAGACCAGCCTGGGCAATATGGCAAGACCTCGTCTCTACAATTAATTAAAAAACTAGTTGGGCGTGGTGGCACATGCCTACAGTCCCAGCTACTTGGAAGGCTGAGGAAGAAGGATCGTGAGCCTGGTAGGCCAAGGCTACAGTGGCCATGAGTGTGCCACTGCACTCCAGTCTGGGTAACAGAGTGAGATTCAAACTCAAAGTAAAATAAAATAAAATATTTGCAGGTGAAATAATATAGACAAAGGGGGGAGAAAAAGAGGAGGGGTCAGTCATATAAGTGAAACCAAGATTGGTCACAAATTGATAACTATTCAAGCTTCATGATGTATTCTGAAAGTTACTATTGTGTTTGTCTTATATTTCCATAATAATTTTCTAAGGAAGATGATAGATAGGTAGACAGACAGATCCCAGAAGGGCAATGACATCCTAGTAGCAACAAGCACACCCAGCACCCAAATCGATCTTGTTTTGAACTACCATTCTCCAGTAAAAGGAACCAGGTCCCTTGGAAAGATGGCTGATTCTAGGGCTTGGGGCAGGGAAAAAACAAGATGAGCCTGAAGCATCTTGTAGTGCTAGAAAGGAAATGGACACGGAAGGTGTCAAAGGGATACAGGAACCAACATGAAAGAGCTCCTAATGGCTAAAGCTGGAACAACTGGAGGAACAAAAATAAATAACATAGTATTGGCTAATAAGCCAAAGTATAAGTCTACATGAGCCCATACTGATACAAATTATTAAATGATTAAATAAACTGGGGAAAAGGGGCAAAACTTTCTTACAGGAAGAATTCAAAATAATATATATGTACCTTGTATACCTAATCCTGAACTGCACCCCATATCTTTAAAATAAAGTATATTTTTTTAAAAAAACATATATATATATACACACACACATGCACACACACACACACATACACACACACACACTTCCCCCTCCCTCCCCCTTTAGGGGAGACTAGATTTAGGGACTGCTTCCAAAGAATAGAATACAAAAATATTAACTTTACAGTGGAAAAAACTGAAAAATACTATTGTAACCCAGTGGAGAAGGTTAACATCAGTGATGCCATGCAGACATCATGTATCCTTGAAATGAGGTGACCTGAAATGATGTCACCTCTCTAGTACTCATTCCAAAAACTCATAAAGCAAGTCTAATCACGAGTAAAACAACAGAAAAACATAAATTGGAAGATATTCTATATGACATCTGGCCAGTACTTCTCAAAACTTTCAAGATCATGAAAAAGATGAAAGACTAAAAATCAGTCCTAGACCAAAAGAGGCTGAGAGACATCACAAGTAAGTGGTGCCTTGAATGGGTGGGTGGGGGCCGGGGGGGGCGGGGCGAAAGGAGGACATGAATGGAACAATTAGTGAAATCCAAATCAAGTCTCAAGTTCTCTCAAGTTTAGTTTAAAACAATAATAATAAAGGAAGAAAAGAACAAGCAAGGGAGGGAGGAAAGGAAGGCAGGCAGATGAGATTATTAGACCAATGATTCTACTGATAAAGCTGAATGTTGCTGTGAAATAGTGAATTCAACCCACAGTATTTGTGAAAGCAGGTAAGCAACTGCCCTAGTGCCTTGCAGATCTCAGACGTGAATACTGTCTATAAATTTGAGCTACAGAAACTGTAGAAGAATTGTTCTATAGACAAATGTAGAAAGTTAAATTCTTCATAATAAACTGATCTAGAGAATCTATGCCAAAGTTTTCTAAAAGAAGTTTACGCGTATCTGGTCGCTTTCATTTTTCATACAATCATTTGGGTGCATCCTACATATGCCCAATATAGTACCTAATACTTTCTATCCTTCCTCACAAGAAAAGAAATATAGTATCCTAAACATAATGAAATTATTTGTAAGAATGTGGAAATAGGAAGAAAGGGCCCCAACCATCATGTGGGGTTCCTTCTAAAGCAGGCTGAAGACACCTGAGAAAGAGTTTGAGAAGGATCAACTGAACACTGTTAGGTCATCTTTAGATCATATCATTTTTACACATACACACACACACACACACACACACACACACAGATATATATATATATATATATATATATTTTTTTTTTTTTTTTTTACCTGTCAGAGTCTCACTCTGCCGCCCAGGCTGGCACACTCATAGCCACCAGGCCTCTAGCTGCTGGGCTCAGGCAATTCTTCCGCCTCAGCCTTCCAAACAGCTGGAACCACAGGCATACACCACCACACCCAGGTAATTTTTTTTATTTATTGTCAGGATAAAGTCTCGCCAAGTTGCCCAGGCTGGTCTCAACTCCTGGGCTCAGGCAATCCTCTCGCCTTGGTCTCCCAAAGTGCTGGGATTACGGCATGAACCACCGCACCTGGCCCATTTCGTTTATATTTTAAATGAAATATAATCAATTTGTTCAAACTTCATTCAGTTTCTAGAGTCATAGAAAGAATATGAACCCTGTCCTTTACCCTCAGCCCTAAAAACATAGCCTCATGAAAGTGACAAGCCAAATTAGGCTTTGGACCCCAAAATAATCTATTCAGAAACAAAAAGGGATGGAACCAAAAGTTCTGAAAATTCAAAGGGAATCTGAAACTCAAGTTCATCTTTCACAAAGACTTAGTTTTCAGTTCTAGGATCTAAGATTCTCTAGGTCATCACAGAAGAATCTGAGATAAACACAACTTCAGGATCAGGAGCAAGTTCCAACCTCTCCAGTTTTGATGTTATTCATCCATTAAAAACTCATATCAAATTAATTTCACTTATGAGAAAATTAGAGATTTTACCTACAAGTTCAGATAATCACTGTTAAATACAGAAAATATACTCTGAACTCTTCTTATTTTTTCCTATTCCTATCAATACACTGACATCATTTAACCAAAAAGCTGGAATATGACACATATTATTTTACAGTTTACCTTTTTCCCCCTTTTAATTAACACAATTTCTTTGTTTAAAACCCTTAGATCAATATGGTCTCAGAACTTTTCAGATTTAGGAAGATATTACAGTGCATATGATATGTATTTCTCTTTTTTTTTTTTTTTTGAGTTGTAGTCTCACTCTGTCGCCCAGACTGGAGTGCAGTGGCACGCTCCCCGCCACCGCAGCCTCGACCTGCTGGGCTCCGGCGACTCTTCCGCCTCAGCCTTCCAAGTAGCTGGAACTACAGGTGCGCGCTACCACGCCCGGCTAATTTTTTGATTTATTGTAGAGATGCGGTCTCGCCAAGTTGCCCAAGCGGGTCTCGAACCCGTGGACTCAGGCAATCCACTCACCTCAGCCTCCCAAAGCGCGGGATTACAGGCTGAGCCACCAAGCCCAGCTGATGTGTATTTCAAATAACCCCTTAGACTATGGAAGTAGTTTAATTTATTTATTTAACTAATTATGCTGTTGTTATTACCAGTTTTAACAAACAACGTGCCAAAGAACAACCCTATCCATATGTATCTGTGAGCCTGTATGGCTATCTCTAAGCTAAAATCTTAGAAATGGAACTACTGAGTCAAAGGGTAGGAACATCATCAAATTTGACAGATTTTGGAAAAATGCCCTTCAAAAAGGCTGTGCTAATTTATGCCATCAGCAGTATATGTAGAATCAATTTCCTTGAATCCTCTCCTACACTGAGTAATTAACCTTACAAAGATTGTAGTTCATCAAACTTAGCTAATATGATAGATGAAAAAAGGTCATATTGTTGTTTGACTTTTTATCCATTTTTTTACTGACGTAAAGTATGTTTCCAAATACTTAAAGGTCACTTAAAACATCTTCGTCAGCAAATTACCCATCATTCTTTTTAGTTGTTGATATGTAAAAGCTATTATATACTGGAAAAAACTTCCCCTTTTCTTCTATATGTTACAAACACTTTTTCCTTGTATAGCACTATACTATAGAACTTTTTTCTTTTCCAAGGCTAAGTCCCTTTATGACTTCTCAGTTTCTAGTCATGCTTAGAAAAGCCTTTTGCCTCCAAGATTTTTTTAATGTAGTATATGTGCAGAAAAGAGTTAACGTAGACCTAAGATCGCTACCTGTAGAAAGGCCTGCTAGCCGAGGCTTGCCCTTAGCGGGCACCTGGAAACTTAGATTTCAGGAGAGTTCCTACCATTTCCAGAACTTGTAAGAGTGGTTCACTATGCCTTAGCTGTTTGTACAAACAACATGATTTATGTTGAACACCAGTTTTCCTTCTGGGAGGAATGTTGGTACATTTTAGGCAGAAAGTACCAACATGACCAGCCCCAAATAAAAACCCAGGATACCAAGTCTCTAATGAACATCTCTGGCAGACATATCAGACGTGTTGTCACAACTCACTTCTGAGCGAATTCAGCATGTCCTGTGTGACTCCACAAGGAGAGGACTCTTGGAAGCCTGTGTCTGGTGTCCTCCAGACTTCACTCCATATGCCTTTTCCCTTTGGTGATTTTAGTATAATAAATCTTAGCCAGGAGTACAAGTATATGCTGAGTCCTGTGAGTCCTCCTAGATGATCAATGAACCTAAGGAGTGGTCTTGGAGACCTCTGACATATATATCTATCTCTATTTTCTTCTATTATGCTTATGATTTTGCTTTCTGCATTCAAGTCCTTGATCCATCTGGAATTTTCTTTTGGTATGTGAAGAGATAAGAAACTTAGTCTTCTGTGAGGTTTTTAAATCTTTTTCATTGTATAATAAAACAGAAAACACACAAAACAAATACAAAGTTTAGTGATAATAAACAATCATGCAACTACCATTCAAGTCAAGAAAAAAAAATTATTTGAAACCTGCATAAAGAAAGATTTGTACTAAACTCACAAAGTTGGAGAGGACTGAAAGATTGCTTAACATAAAAAAGCACAGTGAGTTTTAAGGACCCACCTAATATCACAGATGTAATTAGCAGTAGAGTAATAATTAGAATGGAGTCTTCTGACCTTCAGTCTAAAAATCTTTTCCTATACCATACAACTGTCTACCAACACTGGTCCTATTTTTTATGGGGCACTTATACATAATATATACTATACCTTATACAGGAAGTTTTGTTTGAGAGACTGTCCAGTTTTGAGAGACTGTCCAAAGGTTCTTAAAAATGTGTATCATTCAGGCAGTATTTATGACAAAATGAAAAAACACAAATTCCAAGTTCAGAGGACAGCACTCAGAGAAAGCTCACTACTATGAATTAAGAAGCTAATAACAAGCCGGGCTCGGTGGCTCAGCCTGTAATACTGCGCTTTGGGAGGCTGAGGTAAGTGGATTGCCTGAGCCCATGGGTTCGAGACCCGCCTGGACAACTTGGCGAGACCTCATCTCTACAATAAATTAAAAAATCAGCCGGGCATGGTAGCGTATGCCTGTAATTCCGGCTACTCGGAAGGCTGAGGCGGAAGGATCGCCGGAGCCCAGCAGGTTGAGGCTGCGGTGGGCGGGAGCGGCCACTGCACTCCAGTCTGGGCGACAGAGTGAGACTTCAACTCAAGAAAAAAAAAAATTAAAAAAATAAGAAAGAGACCAGGTGCAGTAGCTCAAACCTATAATCCCAGCCTTGTGGGAGGTGAGGTGGGAGGACTGCTTGAGGCCAGGAGTTTGAGACCAGCCTGGGTAACATAGTGAGAGCCTGTCTTTACAAAAAAAAATTTTAAATGGCGAGATGTGGTGGCATGTGCCTGTAGTCGCAGCTACTCAGGAGGCTAAGGCAGGATTGCTTGAGCTATGATTGCACTACTGCACTCCAGCCTAGGCGACAGAATGAGATGCTGTGGAAGGAAGGAAGGGAGGGAGCACGAGAGGGAGGGAGGGACCTATAAGGAGAGACTAGGTGGAAACACAGCAAACTAATTACAATAGTTACATTTAATTAGAGGGAGTATAGATTATTTTGTTTTTTCAACATTTATTAAATTTTAGCTTTTTCAGTATTTATTAAATTTTGATTTTTTTTAAAAATTTGAGTTGGGGTGTCACTCTGTCGCCCAGCCTGGAGTGCAGTGGCGTGATCACAGCCCACTGCAGCCTCGATCTCCTGAGCTCAGGCAACCCTTCTGCCTCAGCCTCCTGAGTAGCTGGAACTACAGGCATGTACCACCATGCCTGGGTAGTTTTTTTATTTGCTGTAGAGATGAGGACTCCCTGTGTTGCCTGGGCTTGTCTTGAACTCCTGGATTCAAGTGATCCTCCCACCTCGGCCTCCCAAAGTGGTAGGATTACAGGTGTGAGCTCCCATGCCCAGCAGTATTTATTAAGTTTTGACACAGCTATTGTATTGAATTCAGTTTGGTACCTCTCCAGATTTGCTTGGATCCATCTGCCCTAGGTTTCAGTCACCAGCTCAGTGTGGATAGTCCCAGTCATCATTGTTGCCCCATCTCCTAAAGCAGTAGTCTGTTTCAGCCTCCCCAAGTGTGTAAGACTGAACTTCAGTGTCTTTTCTATTGCACCTGCTATTACAGGAGCTGTAGCAACTATGACACTCGGATCTGATTTAACCACACCCACAGAAACTCTTGACACTTCCATTACCTCCAGAATAAGCTGAAGCACTTGTGAGAATTGGGATCAGTCTCACCAGGATGACTGGAGGAGCTAGATAACACAAAAGTGTAGGAAAGTTGGCCAGGAGTGGTAGCTCATGCCTATAATCCCAACACTTTGAGAGGCCAAGGCGAAAGGAGACTGCCCGAACCCAGGGGCTCAAGACCAGCCTGTGCAACTTGGCGAGACCTCGTCTCTATTGTAAATAAAAAATTAGCCGGGCTGTGGTAGCGCATGCCTATGGTTCCAGCTACTTGGAAGGCTGAGGTGGAAGGATGGCCTGAGTCCAGCAGGTTGAGGCTGTGGTGGCTATTGCACTCCAGCTGGGGCGACAGAGTGACACTTCGACTCAAAAAAATAAAACGTGCAGGAGAGTTAATGTTGGGTATAAGGAAAGTAACCAATGAGGAAGAGGAGAAGGAATGAGCCAACAGATAGCTTGCTCTTCCTTCCCCTAAAAAGTGGCTCTTAGACATTATACAGTGGTTTCATACAGGCTCTCAGAGCTATGTAACTGCAATTAGTTGTGTTTTTTTTTTCTTTAATTGAGATGGGTGTCACCATGTTGCCCAGGCTTGTCTGGAATTCATGACCTCAAGCAATCTTCCCTCCTTGGCCTCCCAAAGTGCTGGGATTACAGGCATGTGCCACCACACCTGGCCAGCTGTGTCTTCTTATAAAACTACAGCTAGCTCTGTGGCACACCACCTTTTATTTTCTTTCCCCTTCCTGGCTTATTTCTGTTTTTCTCTCATTTGTGTTGTCGTGAGATTGTACCTCCCATTAAAGCCTTAACACGTAACCTTTGCCCTGAGCTCTGGTTTTCTAGGGAAATAGGCAAAGATACAACTATATTAATTGTATGAGTGGAGAGAGAGAAAAATATTAAAAAGAAAAACCTAGTTGGATGTGGTGGCTCACACCTGTAATCCCAGCACTTTGGGAGGCTGAGGCAAGAGGATTGCCTGAGTCCAGGGGTTCGAGAACAGCCTAGACAACATGGCGAGACCTCGTCTCTACAATAAATAAAAAAAATTAGCTGGGTGTGGTAGTGTGCCCCTGTGATTCCAGTTACTTGGAAGATTGAGGAGCAAGGATCCCTGAGCCCAGCAGGTCGAGGTTGGCCAGGTGTGGTAGCACATGTCTGTAGTTCCGGTTGTACTGTACTCTAGCCAGGGCAACAGAGTGAGACTCCTACTCAAAAAAAAGAAAGAAACCGAAGTGAGTATAATGTCAAGGAAACTAAGGGAAGTAAGAACTACCATTTCACTGAGCATCCACTATTTGTCATACTCTTTTTTTTTTTTTTTTTTTTTGAGTCGGAGTATCAATCCATCGCCCAGGCTGGAGGGCAGTGGCATGCTCACGGCCACCACAGCCCCGACCTGCTGGGCTCTGGCGATCCTTCTGCCTCAGCCTCCCAAGTAGCTGGAACTACAGGTGCACGCTACCATGCCCGGCTAATTTTTTATTTTTTTATTTTTTATTTTTTTTATTTTTTTATTTTTTTTTTTGAGTTGGAGTCTCACTCTGTCGCCCAG
>CAUYQG010207375.1:0-13071 GCA_963574415.1 Tarsius wallacei
CAAACATGATACATGAGCGGGTAACCCATCTCCAAGCCCAGCAAAAACTTCCCTTTTCCCCCAAGAGGGGTTCTGACATACAAGGGGTAGTTGAGAATTGTTGAGAATGTTGGCCTAAGCTATCAAAACTCTGGCAGAGTCGAGGCTGCGGTGGCTGGGAGGGTGCCGCTGCCCTCCAGCCTGGGTGACAGAGTGAGACTCCAACTCAAAAAACAAAAACAAAAACCTCTGGCAGAGTTTTGGATAACATGAAAATAGGTGTATTAAAATCACAGAGAACAGACTGTCCCATAGGCAGAAAAACCTGCGCTGGACTATAGTCAGCACAGCAATCATACATTGCTGGGGGTTTATTTTCATAGGTGTCTCTTGATTGTATACTAAGCAAAGGGTGGATTATTCATGGATTTTCTGGGAAAAAGGTGGGGAGTTTCTGGAATTGAGGGCTCCTTTCCCTTTCAAACCATTCACGTACATTTAGGTCACTTCTGGGAGTTGCCATGGTAATTGTAATCTGTCATAGTGCTGGTGGAAGTGTCTTTTAGCATGCTAATGCATCTTAATTAGTGTATAATGAGCACAGAGGTCGCTTTCACTGCCATCTTTTTTCTTTTTTTCTTTTTTTTTTTTTTGAGTTGGCATCTCACTCCGTCACCCAGACTGGAGTGCAGTGGCCGCTCCCGGCCACCGCAGCCTCGACCTGCTGGGCTCCGGCGATCCTTCCGCCTCAGCCTTCCGAGTAGCCGGAACTACAGGCGAGCGCTACCACGCCCGGCTAATTTTTTTGATTTATTGTAGAGATGAGGTCTCGCTTGCCCAGGCGGGTCTCGAACCCGCGGGCTCAGGCGATCCACTCACCTCAGCCTCCCAAGGCACGGGATTACAGGCTGAGCCACCGAGCCCGGCTGCCATCTTGTTTCTTAATTTGTCTCTGTTGGCTTTGACCAGTCTTCTTACCACAGCCTGTCTTGTCCGTGAGATCTGGACCTCTGTGTTTTGGGGAAACTGGCCCTGCAGTATTCCTATCTCAATGAGTAAGCCGGTGGAGCACCTCATTGTTAAGCCAATTTTACAGAAGAGGACACTAAGATTCAAAGAGGTTTGACATTGGACTCATGGTGCCCAGCTTGTAGCAGTATCTCTGGGCTCCCCGCTTGCTGACTCCCCACCCCACCTTCCTCGTGACAGGGCACACGACTGAAGGGTTGAGTGGGTGCTAAAGGTCAGCTGGGAGGCGTGTCACCAGCTCCCTGGGGAACTAAGTGTTCTGTGTGGGGGCTGAAGTGCATAGATAATGGTGGAATTCACCTCTCGAGACAGCAAGGCTAAGTGTGACTTTTGTTTGATAAGCTTGAATTTTATGTCTTCAGGAGCAAACAAACAAACCGTAAAGTGGCAGTGTGTTGGAGTAAGTCCCAGCTGAGCTTGCACCAGAGGGAGAGGCTCGGGCTCTGCCCCTGGGGAAGGGTGAGAGAGGCAGGCACGATGTGGGAGGAGAATCCATAAGGCTTCTCTCTCCTCATCTGAAAAGTGGGGACCAGTCAGTCTCATTTCCACACTGTCAATCATATGCTATGGTAAGGATCCAAAACATTTCTACTTGAAAGGCTCATTAATGATAAAGTAATAACAGTAAGAACAATAAAGTATACTGACACCACGTATTACTAAGACAGTATTCTAAGAACTTTCTATGGAATTATCTTTTTGGATGATCTCATTTTACATGTGAGGAAAGTGAGGCTTAGGCAAGTTTAACATGTGCCCATAGCCGGGCTCGGTGGCTCAGCCTGTAATCCCGTGCTTTGGGAGGCTGAGATGAGTGGATTGCCTGGGCCCGCGGGTTCGAGACCCCCCTGGGCAACTTGGCGAGCCCTCATCTCTACCATAAATCAAAAACTTAGCCGGGTGTGGTAGCGCGCGCCTGTAGTTCCAGCTACTTGGAAGGCTGAGGCAGAAGGATCGCCGGATCTCAGCAGGTCGAGGCTGCGGTGGCTGGGAGCGGCCACTGCACTCCAGTCTGGGTGACAGAGTGAGACTCCAACTCAAAATAAAATAAAATAAAATAAAATAAAGTACTAAAGAGAAGAGGAGTTGGTGAGGTACAGTGGCTCAAGCCTGTAATCCCAACACTTCGGGAGGCCGAGGCAAGTGGACTGCCTGAGCCAGGGGGGTTCAAGACCAGCCTGGGCAACTTGGTGACACCGCGTCTCTACAATAAATAAAAAAAAAAGGCTGGGCGTGGTAGTGTGCGCCTGTAGTTCCGGCTACTTCGAAGGCTGAGATGGAAGGATCACCGGAGCCCAGCCGGTTGATGCTGGGGGCCAGTGAGCGTGTCACTGCTTTCCAGCCTGGGCGACAGAGTGAGATCAGACTCAAAAAAAAAAGAAGTAGAAGCAAGTGTCTGCTGCGCACCCACAGGATGAATCTTCTCTACCTTCACACTTCATCTGACTTTTTTTTTTTTTTTTTTTGAGTTGGAGTCTTACTCTGTCGCCCAGACTGGAGTGCAGTGGCCACTCCCGGCCACCGCAGCCTCGCCCTGCTGGGCGCCGGTGATCCTTCCACCTCAGTCTTCTGAGTAGCTGGAACTACAGGCACGCACTACCACGCCCAGCTGATTTTTTGATTTATTGTAGAGATGAGGTCTCGCCAAGTTGCCCAGGCGGGTCTCGAACCCGCGGGCTCAGGCAATCCACTCACCTCAGCCTCCCAAGGCGTGGGATTACAGGCTAAGCCACCGAGCCCGGCTTCATCTGACCTTTTATAAAAATATTCTACAGCACACAAAAGACTGATTTAAAAGCGAAACCATGCTAACTGACAGAGAACCACTAAACATGCCTGTGTTCTACAGCAATGATAATAGTGATGCAAGCACAGTGACTCGAAAGGATTGCCATGGAAGCAGATGTAACAAAGGATGAAAGATCGAAGACTACCTCATTCATGTACAACCACATGATGCAGAAAAACGTGCTCACGGGAAATCAGAAAGTCATCTGAAAAGGGTAATCTCATGACTGGCAAAATCAGTCCTTACAGTATGACAACAAACCATATAAAGTCTTACATTATGTTAATCTCACCATTACAGTAATCTGATAAGATGCCAGGCCCACAAATGACAAACTTTTCAGAAAGGATGAAATACAAACAGGTAACTCATTCCACATGCAATAACTACTAATGATTTCAGGACTTCTGGAGCCCACAGGTTTAAATGAACTGTTTCTATAACACCTAAACATACAATAATTACAATAAAGACTTTTATTAGGCCGGGCTCCACGGTTCAGCCTGTAATCCCTCGCTTGGGGAGGCTGAGGTGAGTGGATTGCCTGCGCCCACGGGTTTGAGACCTGCCTGGGCAACTTGGCGAGACCTCATCTCTACAATAAATCAAAAATTAGCTGGGCATGGTAGCGTGCGCCTATAGTTCCAGCTACTTGGAAGGCTGAGGCGGAAGGATCGCCTAAGCCCAGCAGGTCGAGGCTGCGGTGGCTGGGAGCGGCCACTGCACTCCAGTCCGGGCAAGAGTGAGACTCCAACTCAAAAAAAAAAGACTTTTATGAAACAACTACAGTGAGAACCTTGGAAATTGAAAGCATATTGTCTACCAATTAACTAGTAGCTATTCAACAAGAAAACATACTGCTATGGGGGGAAGCAGAAATCCCTCTGTGCTGATGTTCAATGGCACAGATTATTCTTTCTGCCGTTTCTTTAAAATAAGACACAGAAATATAGACAATGAACCAAGTTCTTTCCCCCAGGCTGTGAATTAAGAGGTAAACGTGGTCTATAAAAATATCAATAGTTCACACTAACTTAAAAGAAATAAGGCAATTACTCATCTTTTTTTTTTTTTTTGAGTCAGAGTTGTACTCTGTCGCCCAAGCTAGAGTGCAGTGACACACTCACGACCACCGCAGCCTCGACCTGCTTGGCTCAGGTGATCCTTCTATCTCAGCCTTCCAAGTAGCTGAAACCACAGGTGCACACTACCACACCTGGCTAATTTTTTGATTTACTGTAGGTCTTGCCAAGTTGCCCAGGCTGGTCTTGAACCCCTGGGCTCAAGAATCCTCTGGCCTCCACCTCCCACAAAGTGCTGGAATTACAGGTGTGAGCCACTACACCCACCTGATGATTTCAAGGGGAGTTCCCCATTGTCACAATGTGTGTTTACAGCACACCAATATACTCACCTTTCTTCACCTGATAAAGCATAGTTAAGGTCTCTTCAGTGGTTAGTGCTGTAACATGTAGATTATTAACCGTTGGAATCTGATTGGCCAAGGCAGTAAGTTCATGAAAATGGGTTGCAAACATGCAAAAAGCACCGATCTTTGTTGCAATGTAATCTGATATAGCCCATGCTAGCCCAAATCCATCGTAGGTAGAAGTTCCTCTTCCCAATTCATCTATGATTATTAATGAATCTTTGGTTGCAGACCTGAAGCACATTAATTACATGAAAATTTCCCATGACATAAAATATGGTAATGCCAAAAACAAAATTAAGCCAATACATTGGGAAAAATAAACCACAAACATAACAGATTAACTATCTTAATATATAAAGTCAATAAGTACTAAAACTTTAAGACAAAAATAGGCATGAACAAGAACAATGAATGAAAAGAAAACAAAGGGTGAACAGATATTTTTAAGTTTTCAATCAATCATCCTAGTAAACCAAAAAATTCTAAATAAAGCAGCCATCATTCATTTCATGCCAATCAAATCAGCCAAGATAAAAAAAAAACCGAATGAAGATGGGACCACAGTGTGATGACACAAACATATATACACATACACATGGTGGTCATGTAAACTGTGTGCCTGCCACAGCCCTACCAATACCAGCTATAACCATTCTTTTCTCATTCTTACCCAAATGTGAGGCAGGAAAAAACATTTTAAGTTAGAGAATTTCATGGTCTTTCATGTGCTCATTGGTCATTTATTTTGCTTATTTCTTTAATCTTTTAAGTTGTGAATATTAACTTGCTGCTTAATTATCATACAAAACTTTGGTATTGCTTTCATAATTCCTTAAAAACAACAGAACTCTTGGAAAAGAAACATCCATAACTATTAGGCTAATGTGACCAGAAAAATAAACAAAGAAGTAGAATTTTTGTCACTAGGGCCTTGAAAATTGAAAAGGACTTGGGTAAATGGCAAGAAGGACCATTTCACTGAGTGGTACAAGCAAAAGCATGGTAGTGGGAGAAACTTTATAAGGTGAACTACTACCAGACAGCTTAAAGAGACAACTTTAAAATCAAAGTTTTCTATGACTATCATGCATCCCCTTTGAAGATAATACAAAGTTGGCTGGGTGCGGTGGCTCACGCCTTTAATCCCAGCACTTTGGGAGGCCAAGGTGAGAGGACTGCCTGAGCCCACGGGTTCGAGACCAGCCTGGGCAACTTGGTGAGACCTCATCTCTATTAAAAAAAAAAAAAAAAAGATAATACAAAGTGCATAAAGTTCACAGGAAAACTACTAGACTAAGACACATGTTCTCGGGCATACCATAGATGATTGGCAAGCGCACTTGTCACAGGACAGGGATGTACATTTTTACTTTCAGGGGACTGGGAGATGTACTTACCTGAGGATAGAAGCAGTTTCCAACATCTCAGCCATGAATGTGGAGACTCCTTTCAACTGACTGTCCCCAGCCCCTACCCGGGCCAAGACGCAGTCCACAATGGACACTTCGGCCGACTCACATGGCACAAAACATCCAATTTGGGCCATGAGTACTATCACCCCAGTTTGGCGAATGTATGTTGATTTACCTCCCATATTGGGGCCTATAAAACAAATTATGTCAAAAAGCAAGATTTTAAATTTCTTTCTGCTACTGGTAATAGACTACTAGTCCTAACCGGTACACTGATGACTAATCACCTAAGTGACATTGGCATGGCATACTAGAGGCAGAACCATGGGCTATTCCAAGATGTTGGACAAAGTTATTGCCCGTACTACCACTAAAGCAAGGTATTTTTATTTATTCAGACAAATTGATACTGGGCCTTCCATCAAGAGGAGTCATGAAAAATACGCTTTACTGTAATCTGACTATGACCTCGAAAGACCATACACACATTTCGCCACGCCTCACAGAGCTGCCTGCAGGGTAATTAAATGACTTCCAGAAAGACAGTATAGGCCTAATTGATTGACTCAGCACCATTATGAGGCACTAGTGAATGAATCTGAATAGTCAAATCCTTCAAATCACTTAAACCCCACACCAGAGTCCTAAGACATGCTCCTTCCTTTGAAAATGTGCAATTTTATTTGTGGAATTAACTTATATAAACAACCTGAAAACTCGTTTAGGGGAAATAAAATACAATCATTGACTGTTTCCCAAATATATTTGCCCCAAAACTCCTACTCCTCTTTTTGCTTTCTGGAATCTGATTAAGAGTTCTCAAAACACCTCAGCTGACATATGATACATTAGTCTGTATGCAAGACTACTTTTTCAAATCTCACATGAATACAGCACCATGTTTTAAGAAGAATTCCTCCCCTGACCGAGGGCCTAGAGCAGCCAGTACTGCCTGACCTGCAACGACCTCATTATCGAAAGGACTGGCTCAAAGGTAAGCTTGAGGAGGAAGGATGTTTGTTTTGAAAAGCTCTGAACCTGTGGAACACAGTTTCACATGAATACAATATTCTCCCATGAGCTTTTATCCTGCCTTCCAAATCTTCCCTGTAATCCAAAGGTGAATACATTGCTAACTCGCATGAATAACAGGTTCTTTTTTCTCATGTCAAGGACTGAGATTTTCTTCATCAACTTTACATATATTTCTACTCCAACATAAAAAAAGAGAAGCCCACAAAATAGGGTCTTTACCAGTGATGATGTGGAACATCTGCTTGTCTTTTTCAAAGTGTACATCATTAGGAATAAACGCAACTTCATCTTGAACTTCGACACAAGCATGTCTGGATGCTTTCAATGTAATTCTTCCTTGTCCTTTCTCCAAGATGATTGGTCGCACATACGGAATAGGTGCTCCGTTTGATACATGAGCAAAGCTGACAACAGCATCTAGCTGAGCTAACACATCATTGAGTGTCTGCATTGGTTCCACGTAGCCTATATAAAAATAAAAAGAGAATATGTACACAGAAATATTGAATCATAAAAAATAGGTGTAAGGTATAGGAATGAGTTTAATTCGCCCATCTGGGAATTCAAAACCCATTTCCCAAATTACATATTTTTTAAAAAGTTAACAAAAGTTAGCCATAATAAAATGTGAAAGGAGCCAGGGACAGTGGCTTGTGCCTGTAACAGGGAGGCTGAGGCGGAGGGAATGCCTGAGCTCAGAAATTTGAGACCAACCTGGGCAATATGGCGAAACCTTGTCTCTACAATAAATTTTAAAAAATTAGCCAAGTGTGGTGATGCATGCCCGTAGCCCCAGCTACTTGGAAGGCTGAGATGGAAGGATCGCCTGTGCCCAGCCATGATCATGCTACTGCGTTTCAGCCTGGGTGACAGAGTGAGACTCAAAAAAAAAATAAAAAAGGAAAAGAAAGGAACATCTAATCTCAAATTCAACATGGAAACCGGTATGGTGGCTCTTGCCTGAAATCCCCACACTTTGGGAGGCAGAGGTGAGAGGACTGCCTGAGTCCAGGGGTTCGAGACCAGCCTGGACAACTTGGTGAGTGAGACCTTGTCTCTATAATAAATCAAACAATTAGCTGGGCGTGGTGGCACATGGCTGTGGTTCCAGCTCTCTGGAAGGCTGAGGTGGAAGGATCACTTGAGCTCAACCACTGCCTTTCAGCCTGGGTGACAGGGTGAGACTCCAACTAAAAAAAAAAAATTTTTTTAATAAAATGCAACACAGGGTTGGAATATGTTGCTACATTCTTCCCCACTATGAATAGATCATAAAAATTGAGTGATGCCCTCCCCTAACAATAAAATAATAAAACTGTACAGCTGCTTATTTAAAAAAATGGTAGCACTTTGGAGAAAACAAGCAAGTAGAAGCCTACATAATATTTTGACAAGGTAACAGAAGCAGGGTGCAGTGATATCCAAGGCATTCTCTCAATTTTAAAGTGCACCTTTCCCTACATTTTAAGAATCTGCAGCTAGAATGGCACCTCAAATCATCACAAGAAACATGCAAGCACCAGGTGGCAAGATGGAACATGACCTTCAAGGCCTGTACAGATGCAAACTGGCTGAAAAGATGGTTAGCTGAGTTTTTTTTAATTTTTTTTTATCAGTATCACATGCAGAGAATTTCAGTATAAATTTAGACCTCTAATTGTCACTTAAAACATTTTTAACATTCTACTGTGCTAGACTATTAACATTAAAAGCTATTAATACATATATGAAAAAGTTTCTGACATATGCTAGATGAGTAAGTGAAGATAATAACAATGGTTAAAAATTTCAGAATAGATTCTAAATGTTAACAGGTTGAAGGGGTTGGTGTAACAAACCCACATGTCACAGACTATCACACAGACATCAATCATGTCAAAAGCTTCAAAGAATATTCAAGAGGAAAGTGTTTAATTTTAGGAAAACACAAAATTATGAGTTTAAGTGGCAGGAAATTTGACACATTTTTGATTCCCTTGTTCCTCATAAAAGTGATAAAATGTTTTGAAAATAAAAATTAAGTTATGAATGGCCAAGTACACATAATTCTCTTCCTGTTTCACTACACTTTGTTCCTTTTTTATTTAACAGATTTTTTTAAAAGGAAGAAATGGAAGACCTCACATTACTTGATCATACAGCAATAGAAACCTGTAAAAATTAAAACATCAGTGGAGTACTTACTATAATTGCTTTAGAACTCATAAAATTCTAGCATATCGACAGTAGGTTTATACTAAAAAAGAAAACTAAAAGCACCTTAATTAAGAGTCTATACTCAGCATCTTACATTATCTGCTCTTAAGCATCACCATTTCTGGTTTAATAGAAAATAAAAAAAAAATTTAAAAAGTAATCCGTTGTATTTTTAAATAGAAATAGTTCATATAGCCAGGCTCGGTGGCTTAGCCTGTAATCCTGTGCTTGGGAGGCTGAGGTGAGTGGACTGCCTGAGCCCGTGGGTTTGAGACCCGCCTGGGCAACTTGGAGAGACCTCATCTCTACAATAAATCAAAAAATTAGCCGGGCGTGGGAGCACACGCCTGTAGTTCCAGCTACTTGGAAGGCTGAGGCGGAAGGATCGCCGGAGCCCAGCAGGTTGAGGCTGCAGTGGCTGGGAGCGGCCACTGCACTCCAGTCTGGGCAACAGAGTGAGACTCCAACTCCAAAAAAAAAAAAAAAAAGTTCATAATGGGTATTATTAGGCCCCGAAGAGGTTGTGTTTAAATCCAGGTTGGTTTCTAACACAAAACCTTCCATTTAAATGTTAAAATAGGCCAGGCTCTCGGTGGCTCAGCCTGTAATCCCAGCACTTTGGGAGGCCAAGGAGAGTGGATTGCTCGAGCCTGTAGGTTCAAGACCCACCCGGGCAACTTGGTGAGACCCTGTCTCTACAATAACTCAAAAATTAGCTGGGCATGGTAGCACGTGCCTGTAGTTCCAGCTGCATGGAAGGCTGAGGCGGAAGGATGGCTGGAGCCCAGCAGGCTGAGCTGCGGTGACCGGGAGCATGCCAGTGCACTCCAATCTGTGCGAGAGTGAGACTCCAACTCAAAAAAAAAAAAAAAAAAGAAAAAAGAAAAGCTAAAATGTAGGCCCTTTACTCTCGCTAGGGGCTTAATTAATGTCAGTTCATTTTATTTTTTTTAAGAAAGATTCACAGTTCAAATAAATGGTGTGTACAGAATTCTTAATGATGAAATCTAGCCTGAGAATTGTAGTTCAGCTAGAAGATTTATCGTGCCAGTTACCTGATATCACTAAGCAAAAATATAATCTTTACAAATCAATCTCATTCATTTTAACAATACACAAAGCATACTAAAATAAAATACTTTGAGTTTTAGGTTTCCTGGTGATTTGGTATGAACATTCATAACACTAAAACAATTTACATAACTATTCATTCCCATAAAATTTTCCAAAAATGACTCTTTACCCTTAAATAATTTAGCCTGTAGATCCTGAGATCAAGGACACCCTCCTACTTAAACATAGTATTGTCATTCACACACACAAGAAATCTGAACACTGATACCATACCATCTCATATTAAACTTTCTCCATTTGTCCCAATAGTCCCCTCTGTAGCTATTTCCCAACTCCAAGCCCTAGCCACAAATCCAACTGACAACGTTACTGCACTTGGCTGTCCTGTCTCTTCAAGTCCTTTCCATTCCTTTTTTGCTGCCATCACCCTGACATTTTTTTTAAAAGCTCAGGTCTTAAAAAGACTGTCCCACAATCTAAATTGGCCAGATTTTTTTCTTCTTGTTTATAATCAGGTTAAGTACTTTTGTCAAGAACACTACACAGGTCATATTGTGCCCTTCCCTCAATGTCACATCAGGAGGTGCTTAATATCATTGTCCCGTGACTGGTGATGCTCTCTTTCATCATTTAAGGTTTAAGTAAAAATCTTATTGGTGAAGGTGGTTCTTACATGTTTTTAAAAGGCACAATAAAGGTTACAGTTAATATACACACGACGACAGGCAAAGCCTTCCAACATACCACCACCTACCCTGTGCTAAACATATATCCATTCCACTGTAAGGACAATAACATAGTGCCAGGTTGTGCTGTTCATTTCATTACAAGAAAATAATCTCAAAGGGTGCCTCTAGAATGACCTCTGAAAATCTGCAAAATGATGGGCAGAATCTGCAAAAGAACTCAAAAAAGCTTGTCCCACGTGTAACTGACATGTGACAGTGGTATTTACTTCCATAACCTAGAGCACACACCCCATAGATAATACCAGCATCTGGTGCCCTTGATGCTTCCTTTCCTTGTTACAACTATAGTAAGTTTTGTGCTTTTCCGTATATTTTGCGTCAATGAGCAAGAGTAACTGCCAGTAAAATGTCCTACCATAATACAGCATGTCATGTCTTATTTTGTAGGTAGCCTAGCAAATTATTAAACAGTCACAACGTACAATGGCTTATAAAACACCATGAAACATTCTTCAAACATTCTTATATCTTTTTCTATTATCCCAAACTAGGTCATATTCAGAACATTTAATGTACTGGTTCTATTAAACTTACCTGAAGAGATATTAACAATTTCTTTAACAATGGCATCCTGGGCTTCCTCATACTCGGTTTTATTCTTGGTATATTCTTCATTTAAGGAAGTCAATTTGCTGCAAAGTAAGATAATGGTTTTATTTTTTTATTTTATTTTATTTTTTTTGAGTTGGAGTCTCACTCCGTCGCCCAGACTGGAGTGCAGTGGCCGCTCCCGGCCACCGCAGCCTCGACCTGCTGGGCTCCGGCGATCCTTCCGCCTCAGCCTTCCGAGTAGCCAGAATTACAGGCGTGCGCTACCACACCCGGCTGATTTTTAGATTTATTGTAGAGATGAGGTCTCGCTTGCCCAGGCGGGTCTCGAACCCGCGGGCTCAGGCAATCCACTCACCTCAGCCTCCCAAGGCGCGGGATTACAGGCTGAACCACCAAGCCCGGCTGATAATGGTTTTATTAAAAACATTAAAACATCTACTAGAAGCCAGACGCACCACATAAAACATTCAGAGTACCTATCCTGTGAAGCAGCAAAACAATGAGAACTCAAATGAAAATGTAAGTGGCAAGTGGCCAATGCATTAGGAACAGACGTAGCTGAAATTCAGTTTACTGATGCTCTTTTTGGCTATTTGGAATAGCACCCTGGCACAATTCCTGTTGTAACAATTACTCCTTTGAGCATAATTGATCTGTGCCCTTTTATAAAATATTAAAATGCAAACCTTATTTAGGCTGCAGGCCACACCCCTTTCAAAACACACTACTGTAACATAACTATCTTATAACACTGAATGTTTTCCAAAGAAGGACAATGCCTTGAAAACTAAACCTTATTGAGAAACTTCAAAGGAAAATTAAAATTACAGGTTGAAATAAAACATACTGAAGGAAGACAAGAATAAAATGAGCAAAAAAGAGTCACCGGCATCAAAGAAGGGAATTAAACTAAGAAGAACAAAAGGAGGGCCATAGAAGAGAAAGGAAAGAGGGAGAAGTAATGATCAGAAGTGGGAAGAAATCAGGGCAAGAATTGTGATCTTAATGGAATTGATAAGTGGCACAGCAGACATATATAGCTCAAGAACCATGCATGGTCAAGGAGCAGCACAAAAGCTTTCTGTGAATAGGCAAATGGAAAGAATGAAAGAAAATCAAAAGGCAAAGATAAAAGTGAGACCACTGTGTGAAGGGACAAGATGCAAGATTGAAAAGTAGAGATCGGTCGGGCGCGGTGGCTCAAGTCTATATCCTAGTACTTTGGGAGGTTGAGGCGAGACAATTTCCTGAGCTCGCAGGTGATGTGGTGAGACCTCGTCTCTACAACAAATAAAAAAAAAATTAGCTGGGCATGGTAGCACGCACCTGTAGTTCCAGCTACTTGGAAGGCTGAGGCGGAAGGACTGCCAGAGCCCAGCAGGTTGACACTGGGGTGGCCGTGAGTATGCCACTGCACTCCAGCATGGGCAACGGGGTGAGACTCCAACTCTCAAAACAACAACAACAACAACAACAACAACAACAAAACAGAGATGGAGCTGGGCGTGGTGACTTTACGTAATCCCAGCACTTTGGGAGGCAGAGGAGGGAGGATTGCCTGGGCCCAGGCATTCAAGATCAGCCTTGGCAACCTGGCAAGACCTCGTCTCTACAATAAATCAAAAAATTAACCAGGCATGGTGACACAGGCCTGTGGTTCCAGCTACCTGGAAGGCTGAGGTGGAAGGATTGCCTGAGCCCAGCAGGTTGGGGCTGCAAGTAGCCATGAGCACGCCACTGCACTCCAGCCTGGGAGACAGGGTGAAATTCGGATTCATTTAATTAAAAAAAAAAAAAAAAAACAAAGAAAAAGGAAAAGAAAAA
>CAUYQG010207378.1:0-11611 GCA_963574415.1 Tarsius wallacei
AGACTGGAGTGCAGTGGCCGCTCCCGGCCACCGCAGCCTCGACCTGCTGGGCTCCGGCGATCCTTCCGCCTCAGCCTTCTGAGTAGCTGGAACTACAGGCATGCGCTACCACACCCGGCTAATTTTTTTGATTTATTGTAGAGATGCGGTCTCGCCAAGTTGCCCAGGCAGGTCTCGAACCCGCGGGCTCAGGCAATTCACTCACCTCGGCCCTCCCAAAGCGTGGGATTACAGGCTGAGCCACCGAGCCCGGTCTAAATGTGCTAATTACCAACAAATTTTAAACTGATTTTTAAAAGTGTGAAATGTATATATGTAATTATAACTCAATAAAGCTGTCATTAAAAATTAGCACAGACTTTTTAAAAAATTGTGCACAGTCTAATAAATGTAGGTAAATACAGTAAACAAATTCGATTATGAAAATAATGAGAAAGATAATAAATCTAAAAATATTAAACAAAATTAAAATATTAGACAATAACATAATACTTGAGAGGTCTTGAGAGTTAAATAGTCATAAACACTGTTGTTTTGTTTGGAGGATGGTAGAGATGTTTCTTGATTTTATTCTTTCCTAATTTAGCAAGTCATAATTTTAAAGATAATTTCTAAAACAATAGAAAAAAAATTTATTACCTAGGCCAAATATGTACAATCAATACATTTTTATAGGGAGCAAAAGGATAAAAAAAAGAATCAAAGTAGCAGGGTAAAATGGAAACACATATTAAGATAATAGAAATGAATGTACATATATTAGATTTAATATTTCATACCAATAAATGTTTTCCTTATAAATAAGTACCACCAGAAGAATGATAGAAACTGTCAGATTATATTTAAGAACTAAATGCAAAATAAATTTAAATAGATAAAAATATGTGTTTTTCTTTGTTAATATGTGAGTCTTTTTGTAAAAAGGAGCTACAGTAATTTCACATCTCATGTCCACATGCTTAGTCAGTGCCCTCTTGAACTGAATCTGGCTGGTCATGTGACTTACTTTGGCAAATAAACTGTTACCAATTATGATTCAAGCAGAGGCCTAAAAATATTTATGCTTTTGAGCTTGCTCCCTTCACCTTCCTTGAAACCCTAAATGACCTAAAAGAATGACTAAAAGAAGCCAATCTAGTAAAGAATAATGATCCACATATAGGTGAGGCAAGTCTTTTTAGCAAAGAATTCTCTACCCAAATAAACTATTCTACCAGCTCTGCCATATAGGAGAAGCCATCCTAGACCATCTAACTAATAGCTAACTCATATAACTCACCATGTAATGCATAACTCACCATATGATCAGAAGCACATAAAAGAGAACAATTAGAGATTCATGGAATTGGGCCCAACTAGAACTGCTCAAAATTATGATCTCTTTAGACATATTTTTAAGCCATTTTGTTTGCGGTGGTATTTTATGCAGCAAAAATTACACACACACTATACACAACACTTACTATGATTATTCACTTTTTTCACCTAGTTTCTTCACTTAACACATTTGTTAATGCATGTATACTGTCTGCCAGTAGGTTTTTTAATGAAATGTAAAAAAATGAAAGAGATTAGAACAAATAACCCCATGAGGTTTAGAAGGTTATGTATGTGCCTACATATAAGTATAATACAACTTAGCTGGGCTCAGTGGCTCAGCCTGTAATCCCACACTTTGGGAGGCTGAGGTGAGTGAATTGCCTGAGCCCGTGGGTTCGAGACCCACCTGGGCAACTTGGTGAGACCTCATCTCTACAATAAATCAAAAAAATTAGCCGGGCGTGGTAGCGCGTGCCTGTAGTTCCAGCTACTTGGAAGGCTGAGGCGGAAGGATCGCCGGAGCCCAGCAGGTCGAGGCTGCGGTGGCCGGGAGCGTGCCACTGCACTCCAGTTTGGGCGACAGAGTGAGACTCCAATTCAAAAAAAAAAAAAAATACAGCATAATAATTGCTACAAGGGATTTACAAACTAAGCAATATTCCATGGGAATATATGAGAAACCATACCTACATCTCCTGGTTGTCATCAATAAAGTCTTTCTAGAGTAAATCACCTTTCAGATGAAAGTTTAATAATATATTTTACCAGGAAACTATTATATGAAGTTGGATTTGAATACAAAATAAAAGATGCAACATAATCAAGGCCAAAAAGGCTAAAAAAAGAAATTCTTAGATATATGAAGAACATCACCATACCTTTGTGCGTTTGTGACCTCTTGCACAAGAAGTAGAGTGACAAGACATATGCTTGGCGGTAGCCACATTATGCAAAACCTTGCTTACCCTTCAAAGGAGCTAAATTTGCCACTGAGACAAGTTAAGACCATTAAGGGATTTTTAGAAGCGGAGAGACATGGAGAAATTCACATTTTAAGAGGGTACTCTGACAATAACAAGAGTTGGTTCCAAAACAGAGGTAGAAAATTAAACTAGAAAGCTGTTGTACTAGTCGAGCAGGCCCCATGCCTTTGAATTTGGAAGAGAGGATGCAGACATTTGAATGACTTGGTCATTAAGGGTTTACCGAAATCATGCATTGAATGGAAGAAAGGAGCAAAAATCCAAGATACAGAGGGTAGCAGCGAGACAGACCCTGGGAATTAATGAGAGAAGAAAATATCTTGGAAGACAGGATCCGAAGCATCATAAAGTCAGAAGCGGGGAAGGAGAGAGGGATAATAAGTATTTAAGAGCATGGAGACTTTGAGTTTGAAAGGAAATGAAAGCAATGATCACTGATGTTATGGACAATATACAAATGTCCATTGGAACCTATTGTTGGTGACACTGGTGTTAAGAAATAATTTTCTGAAAAGTTAAAAGCATGACTCGTGAATTAGAAGAAATGTTTATCAAACATACGGTCAAAACCATTCTAAAAATGGGGAAACCACTAAGACAGTAGGACTGGCTTAGTGAATTTAAGAATTTAAGAAGCTGGATAGTTATAAGTAACTTAATAAAGAGGTATTAGAATACAATTTCTAGGTTAGGGCAACATATTATATTTGTTAAGGTTCTTTTCTACTAAATATAATTCATTTGTATCTTTACTGCTGACAGATTAACAAACTGTCACAAACTTCACAAAGAATGTATTCTTAATTAAATAATATTATCTTTTTTAGAAAGTCAGATAATCCTATGGGAAAATGCCACCATTCTCATAAACTTATTTACAGATTTGGAGTCATTTTTCTTAACATTAATACAGAAAAATCTAGTGTACATTTCAATCCATATTTTAACTATCAAATGAACTATATCTAGAATCCAATCAAATTTAACCACCTCCACTGTTGTCACCATATTCCAAACTATCACCATACCTCTCTTGGATTATTACAGTTATCTCTTAACAGAACTTCCAACTCCAACTCTCCTTCAATTCCCAAACACAACTTACCTTACTAAGACATTTAGCTATTTCAGAGCAGTACCCAGAGAATGCCTAGTTAAGTCACATCATGTCACTCTTTTATTTACAACTTTCCAAAGGATGCCCATAGCATTCAGAAAAGTTCAAAGGTTTTAGTGACCCTTAAGGGTCCACCTAGCCTGATCCTTCTTTTCCTCTCTAACCTTACTATAACCCTTGCTTAGTTTCCTTCAACCATCTTGGCTTCTCAACTATTTTTTCAACACATCAGGCACGATTCTTCATTATGATTTTTGGACTTAGATTTGACAATGGCAAGTAATTGTTTTGTGTCACCAGTGTTGTATTTCAAGTGTCTAGCCCGGTGCTGTCTAATAAGATAGTCAATAGCCACATGTGGCTATGGAGCACTTAGAATGTGATTAGTTTGAATTGAAATATGCTATAGTGTAAAATACGTGCTGGATTTCAAATTCTTAGTAAGAGACAATAAAGAATATGAAATATCACTTGTATATTGAAATGATAATAGTTTAAACATATTGAGTTAGATAAACATATTAAAATTAATTTCCCTTGTTTCTCTTTTACTTTTTATGTGACTACTAGAAAATTTGAAATGACCTATGCAACTTGCATTATATTTTTATTGAATCTTGCTGCCATAGAACAAGGGCATGGCATGCGATAGGTCATCAGTCAACAATGGATAAAATAAATAATGATGAGAATAGATAGGAAAGAATATTACAGATTGTTCAAGATAGCTGGCCAGTTTTAAGTTTTTTATAAGTTACTTACCTTGTGCATCTGGTTACATATCTATAAAAGGAATAAATAATCATTTCAGAAAAGTGATACAACTTCTAAAGTGGGGCATCTATATGAAGTGTCTGGTACTGTAATGGACAGATAGTTCCTACTCAATCATCTTAACTTAATTGTTATTACTATTATTATGAAGTTTACAGAATACACTAGCTTTCCCACTTTCTTGACCTAACACATAACAACTTACTTTGCCTTTTTTGGTCCATTAAAGATAAATTTTAAAGAGTTATGGTTTCAATAGAGTTTTCAAAGTTTCAAAAAAAGTTTTACAGAAGTTTTTAGCGATCTTTTGTCTTTTTAGAGATGAACATATTATTGAGCTGTTACTAGAGTCTCCCTGGTAATAATGCTATTATAATAGCGATTAAGCTTAAGTGCATGATTTTCAGAAGATATATTCAAGCCATAGCACATATACCAAGGTCCAATTGAATGCTAATTGCTGAGTCACTAAATCTTTTTCTTAAGATCTAAGGTCCAAGAAGCTCCAAATACCATGTAGGAAAGAGGAAAGACAGTAGGGTCAAGGGAATCCTCTGTTCCCAACTCCTGAGTTGTACACATAGCTTATCAAGGTATTCAGAGGCCATGTTAAGTTTCTATATATTCTGAAGATGAGTAATTTGCTATTTCAAAATAATCTTCTCCCCATGTTGGGTCCTCTGCTGTTGTATTTGGCCACTGCTGCACCCCATTCATGGTGGCCACCCACATTGTTTTTCCAACAAGTTTCTTGTTTATAGGACAAATTAAATTACTATGGAACTTGTTTCAAACCCCAGAGCGAGATGTTATGTCTGAATGATGAGGGATTTCACAGAAGCAAAGTCCGTAATTTTAATGGAGCTGGTCAAAAAACAAGGTGCCAATCCATTCTTTTTATACATATAATCCTGACATCTCACTTCTTATGCCCAGCCAGAATCCCATAATTTCAGCAACAGGAAACAAAATGTTGTCATTCTCAATCTATGGCAGTGCATCAACAAGGGGAAGAAAAAAGTCTTGCTTTTTAAAAAGCAGCTTTTATTCATTCACATAATCTGAAATGCCCCTGGCCATGATCACTGTCATCTTTGATGTGGCTTCCTCGTATTGTCTGTGCAACACACTGCCTTCCGAAAGAATGAGGACGCCTAAATGAAAGCAGTATGGTAAAGTCTGAAACAAATGCTTAGCTATTGAACACAACGTCTTAAAACAGAAGCTCTGTGGATTTCCCCCTGTTGATACAAAACTGTATTTCTCAAGACTTCACAGAAACTTCTTCTCAGATTCACTGCACAGGTCCCAAAGGGAAGTGCATCCATTTGCTCATTCTGGCATATCTTGGCAGAGTTCCATTTAGAATCTCAAGGAAATTCGACCCAGGCAATGGTTTAATAAATGTATCTGAGGTCAGAAAAAATATTTCCCAGCATTATTGCTGATCTCTTGGTTTACTGCAGAGAGAATGGGAACCACTGACTTCATTTGATGGTTAAAAGTCCTTTGTTTGTGGTTGCTCAGAAAATAGTTCCTCTGTTCTCCACTTATATTCCTATAACTTCAGTTAAAATGGAAGAAGGGAAAGGTCACCTAGTAATCCCTCTCTTTTTTCTCCTTCTGCCTTTCTGTCTTTATATCTCAAATGCATAGATAAGCAACACATACACAAATACATTTCCAGAAATCTTTTTTTTTTAAGACTTCAAATCTCTTCCAAAAATATCAGGTCAAAAGAGTGGGCTCTTGTGATAGAAAACTCTAGCGATTTCCCCACAAATTTATGTATTTCTGAATAAACAACCATAACTTTCACCTATTGTACAGCATTAATTTTTTCAGATTCATGCAGTTTGACAAACTGATGAACTTTCTCTGTTCTCTTTCTCCCTCTATTTGCTCTCATCTTCATGAACTCTCTATTTCTGCAACCTGCACTTTTTTATATTTCCCATTAAATAAATCTGTATGCGAAATCTGTCAGAAGTACAACCTAAGTAAACAACTTCTGGGCTTCTCTTCCCCTTCCTGCCACTCTATTCCACTGTAATACAGGAGGTCGGTGACCTCAGATCCCTTTACTCTGACAACACACTCTTATCTAGTTTCCCTGAAAGTAAAATTACATGTCCCTTCAATCTGAATACAACCTTTTCATTTTGTTTAACTTTTGGTGACTTAATAAATTACATTTTAGAAGAAAAACAATTTTATTTTAATCTTTCCTACTAAGCTATTTTCCAAATTTTTTAAAGATTATTTGCATATATAAAAGGTGATGGCATAAACACTTTTTTTTTTTTTTTGGGGAGTCGGAGTCTCACTCCGTCACCCAGACTGGAGTGCAGTGGCCGCTCCCGGCCACCGCAGCCTCGACCTGCTGGGCTCTGGCGATCCTTCCGCCTCAGCCTTCCAACTAGCTGGAACTACAGGCACGCGCTACCACGCCCGGCTAATTTTTTGATTTATTGTAGAGATGAGGTCTCGCCAAGTTGTCTAGGTGGGCCTCGAACCCCTGGGCTCAGGCAATCCACTCACCTCAGCCTCCCAAAGCGCTGGGATTACAGGTTGAGCCACCAAGCCTGGATATTTTTACTTATTTTTTAAGAAATGGGGGTCTTGCTATGTTGCCCAAGCTGGACTAATACGTTTATGTTAAAGATCTAATGAAAAAGACAATATCTATGAACAGATAGATGAAAGAACAGAAATTTTTAAAAAGCAATATCAGAGATTAAAAATTCCTTCAACAGGTTTATCATCAGACTGGGTACATCCAAGGATAGAATTAGTGAGCTTAAAGAGAGATCAACAGAAATTACTGAAGTGAAATACAAAAAGAAAAAAAGAATGGCAGAAAAAAAATCAGAACAGAGCACTCAAGATCTATGGGACATTATCAAGTGGTCTAACACATATGTAACTGGAGTTCTAGAAGGCAAAGAGGGAGAGAACAGGGGAGAAGAAATACATGAAGAGTTAATGGGCAATTATTTTCAAAAATTAATAAGAGAGGATCTGGGAACAATGACATTTCAACAGCAAAGAGCACATTATGTCCAGATTCACCAAAAAGAGTCAGGAATCCTTGGAAAAATGGCTAATTTCAAGGTTAGGGCATGGAATGTACAAGATAAGCTTAGACCATCTCGTGACCAGAAGCAAGGAAGTATTCGACAAAGAAGTCTCATGGAAGGGGCTCTCCCTGGCCAAATTAGGAAAAATGTGATCATCAAAATAAATATAGATAGTAATGGATTATAACCCATTAAATACAACCTGGGCAACATAGCAAGAACCTATCTGTACAAAAAACTTTAAAAAAATAACTGGGCATGGCAGTGTGCACCTGTAGTCCCAGCTACTCAGGAAACTGAGGTGAGAGGATCACTTGAATCCAGGAGTTTGAGGCTGCAATGAGCTATGATCATGCCACTGCACTCCAGCCTGGGCAACAAAGAGAGACCCTGCCTCTAAAACAAAACAAAACAAAACAAAACCCCAATCACTACCCATGAAATAAAATAGAGAACAACTATTCCATACAAATAAAAACAAATGAGTAAATCAAAAGTTTGATGAAGAATGGAATACTTACAGTTTCACAGTACTACCTCACAAAAAATATTAATTACAAAGGGAGAAAAATAATTTTTGCAGAGAAAAATCCTTGCAGACATGCTCTCAATCAAGAGATAAAAATGAACACTATCAGTCATGCAACAAATTGAAATCATGCACCACGTAATAATGAATCAATATTAATTTCCTAACTTTGATGGTTATAAGAGAATGTCCTTACTTGTAGAAAATATATACTAAAAGTATTTGGGAGTTGCTATGATCTGAATGCCACACCCCCATCATCTTGGGGGGTAGGTTGAAACCTACCCCCCAAGATGATGACATTAAGAGATTACAGAGGTGACTGGGAGGTGATTGGTTCTGCACTCTGGAATGGGATTAGGTCTTATACAAAAAGAGGCCCTAGGAAACTTGCTCGTCCCTTTGGCCATGTGAGGGCACAGAGAAGACACCAACATCTGCTGGTGCCTCGATCTTGGACTTCCCAGCTAGCAGAACTATGAACTACAAATTTCTACTGTCTATATAAATTAATAAATTACCCAGTCTAAGATATTTTGTTATAGCAGCTTGAATGGAGTAAGATAAGGAGAAGTCAGGTTGGCAACTTACTCTTAAACGGTTCAGGAAAAAAAGTTATCTGTACTATATTTGTAAATTGTACTATTTTGTAAATCTGTTTATTTTAATTGTTTTAATTATTAAAATATCTTAAGCCATTTATTTGATCCTGACTCACTTTTACTTCTTGTATAAGATGGAGATAGGATTCTTTTAAAGAAGGCAGTGTATCATTCTACTGCTTTAATTAAGAGCTATTTTCAAACAATAAAGCTTTGGGTAAAAAGCTTGTTTTGGCCAGGTGTGATGGCTCATGCCTGTAATTTCAGCACTTTGGAAGGCTGAGGTAGAAGGACTGCTTGAACCCAAGAGTTTGAGACTAGCCTAGGCAATATAGTAAGACCTTAACACTACAAAAATTATACAACTTAGCCAGGTGTGGTGGCACATACCTGTAGTCCCAGCTACTCAAGGCCAAGGTGGGAGGATCACCTGAACCCAGGAGTTCAAGGCTGCAGTGAGGTATGATTGTGCCACTGCACTCTAGTCTGGGTAACAGGCTTAAAAAAAAAAAAAAGATTTCCTAACAGTGGTTATTAACTCTGGGTACCAGTAATTTCCATTTAAAAATTTTTGCATGTTATAATATATCTATATTAAATAAAAAATCTAATTAAAAGGATGTTCTAATTTAAAAAAATATTTGCAAGGGTGGGTGCAGTGGCTCAAGCCTGTAATCTCAGCACTTTGTAAGGCCGAGGCGAGAGGACTGCCTGAGCCCGGGGGTTCAAGACCAGCCTGGGCAACTTGGTGAGACCTCATCTCTACAATAAATAAGAAAAAAATAAGCCGGGCGAGGTAGTGCGCACCTGTAGTTCTAGCTACTTGGAAGGCTGAGGTGGAAGAATCGCCTGAGCCCAGCAGGTTGACAATGGGGTGGCCATGTGTCACTCCATTCCAGCCTGGGCGACACAGTGAGACTCTGACTAAAAAAAAGACAAAGAAAAAGAAAAAAAAGAAAACTGACCGGAACCAGGAACACAGTACTGTGAGTCAACACTTGTCACTATTAGGGCTCAAAACAGGAGTGAAGGAAGGCAGGAGTGGGAGGACAGAACTTGAAAGCCGATTCAACCTGACTCCAAATCATGATGGTTTAGAAGGAGCAGCAGTGGGATCAGGTTGGAGCTACAGAAACATACCTGAAATATATTAACAGGAATATGGACAGGAAACCATGAACTATTATGTTGATTTCTGGAGCACGGGGCTATAGGAGACTTTACTTTTCTATATTACATATTGTGGTAATATTAGAATATTATAACATGAAAATAAACTAGTTTTATACTAAGAAAATAGAGATTAAAAACCAAACAAGGCAAAATTCCTTTGTAGTTATTATGTTAAAGGAAAAAATGTAGGATGGAAACAATAAAAGAACATGAAAATTAGTAAACTAACTGTGATGAATTCATTCAGGAGAAAATAGAAGAGAAACCCTGGAGGGCGGTGACGTTCAGTGAGCCTCGGGTAAAAAACTCAGCAACTTGAGACAGCAGAGCAGCCCTTGCTATTTTAAGCTAGCACACTGAAGCCTCATGCCACTGACTGAGGAGGCCCAGAAGGCTCAGGGATGCTTCGGCTTCGATTCATTAGTCTGAACCTCCAGAAAGAGAGAGTATTTCAATTTACTAACTTTGGGCAGTCAAGGTACTCTTATCCTCAGAGAACATATAACCCAGAAAAGTCCCGTAGTGAAGATGCTAACAGGAGTCGTTTGTACCTTGAAGAGTCGCTAATGTTCTTAATCAGGAATGTGACCACATAAGTGCTCTGTTTCAGGAGAGACACCTTGGGAAAGTTGATCTGGCCACACAGATGACCCAGATCTTATGAAGCCCATAAAAAGATTACAGGCAATTTCTCATATGCCAATTTCCCTGCAGTGGTCTCATTAGGGTTGGCAACTCAATATCTATTACATCTCTGATGATGACTCAAAAAAGGGAGACATTTAGAAAACTGTGGCATCATTCTGGTTGTCAAATAATTGAAAGGGAGTGCTGTTGACATTCAGTGGGCAGGACCAGGGATCTGGACCTTCTGAAAGTGCAAGACAGTCTCTTACAACAAAAAACTGTGCCACAGCTGGTATTATTTTTTCAAATGTCCCAAGGAAATTTCACATGGGTGAAAAATCTATTCATAATTTCACTTTGTGTATTAACAGAAAGTACTCTTATAGTTTTAATACAAAATAATAGTTTTTGCAGGGATGCAACAATGTAAATCAAAAGAAAACTCATACTTTTTGTTGTTGTTGCTCAGAAGTTTACAAAAAGTTGTTTACTATTTCAGAAAATCATAAAATTAGGTAATGATATTCTGGAGCCAATAACACATTTCTCTCTATCTGCATCTGTAGTACTCTCATTCAAATATTGCTATGAATAAGTATATATGTTTGACTATTCTACTAGTATTTACATATTGAAATATACACTTTTTTTTTTAGTGTGGGGGGTGGTGTCACTTTGTTGCTTAGGCTGGAGTGCAGTGGCATGGTCACAGTTCACTGGAGCCTCAACCCCCTGGGCTTGGGTTATCCTTCCACCTCAGTATCCCCAGTAGCTGAGATTACAGGTGTGTGCACCACGCCCAGCTAGTTTTTTTGATTTTTTGTAGAGATGAGGTCTCACTATGTTGCCCAGGTTGGTCTTGAACTCCTGGGCTCAAGCAATGTGTCCGCCCTGGCCTCCAAAGTACTGGGATTACTGGGAGTCACAGCACCCAGACCCTGAAATATACATTATTTAATTATAATTACCTTCCTTTTATTCTTTCTTCATATATCAGTTAATATTTTATATTGATTTTTTTTTTTTTTTTTTTGAGTTGGAGTCTCACTCTGTTGCCCAGACTGGAGTGCTGTGGCCGCTCCCGGCTACTGCAGCCTCGACCTGCTGGGCTCCGGCGATCCTTCCGCCTCAGCCTTCCAAGTAGCTGGAACTACAGGCGCGTGCTACCACGCCCGGCTAATTTTTTGATTTATTGTAGAGATGAGGTATTGCCAAGTTGCCCAGGCGGGTCTCGAACCCACAGGCCTAGGCAATCCACTCACCTCAGCCTCCCAAAGCGCGGGATTACAGGCTGAGCCACCGAGCCCGGCCTGTTATTGTTTTTTTAAGTCTGTCTCACAATGTCATCCAGGTTGGAGTGACCCTTCAGTGGCACTCCGTGATCACAACTCACCACAGCCTCCATC
>CAUYQG010207379.1:0-20053 GCA_963574415.1 Tarsius wallacei
TATTTTGCAAATATAATCAACTGGATGACATAAGAGAATGATGAACAAATGTGGATGCTAGATTTTACTGATTTCATTACTGATTTGTATAACGAATTAGCAGAGAGATAAAAGGTAAATCAGCAAATTTTGTTTCTCTTACATTATTCTGACTAAAAGGCAAATCTCTGGCCAGATGCGGTGGCTCATACCTGTAAACCCAGCACTTTGGGAGACCAAGGCGGGAGGATCACTTGAGGCCAGGAGCTTGAGACCAGCCTGAGAAACAATGTGAGACCTCATCTCTACAAAAAATACAAAAAATTAGCTGGGTGTGGTGACACATGTCTATAGTCCCAGCTACTAGGGAAGCTGAGGCAGGAGGACCGCCTGAACCCAGGAGTTCAAGGCTGTGGTGAACTGTGATTGTGCCACTGTACTCCAGTCTGGGCAACAGAGTGAAACTCTGTCCCCCACACCAAAAAATAAAAATAATAAAAAATTAGCGACATAGTGGCTTGTGCCTGTAGTTCCAGCTCAGATACTCTGGAGGCTGAGGTGGGAGGACTGCCTGACCATAGGAGGTCAAGGCTGCAGTGAGCTGTAATCATGCCACTGCGATCATGTCACTGCCACTGATCGTCCAGAGTAAGACTCTGACTCAAAAAGCAAAAAACAAAACAAAACAAAACAAGTCAAATATCCAACCTTCAATCTCTAAAAAGCAGGTAAAACGCAAAAACAAATCTTGGTTGCAGATGGAGATTCAAAGCTCTCTGTTTAAAAAATTGTGTTTTCTTTTGGTTTATTACCTCCTTGATCTTTCTGTTGAGGATATTGATCTAACACCAAATGGTTTAGTATAATAAATATATAAACTTAATACCTGAGAAGCCTTATTCCTTAATATTTCATTGTATCAGTGAACAAGGTTCCTTTGCTTCAAGAACATTGAATCTTCTTTCCTCCTGTGTGCCTCAATATTAATTTCCCATCACCTTATTTATATGCCTGCCAAAAATGGAAATGACAGAGATTGGAAATATATTCTGGGCTCCTGCTTAAGTTCCCTGAACTATTTGCTTATTCTTGAGGGTAGGTGTCTTAGAAGGCCAAAAAAAAAAAAGAAAAAAGAAAAAAGCAGCAAAAACACTTCTAATTCAAACCAGCAGTGTGTGTCTTTGCTCAGTGACAGCTTCCTAGATCACGTGTTGGACATGGTCTATCCTTCCTCTGCTCCCATCTGGGTTATAGACTATGTCTCACAGTTTCATTTTAACTTTCAGCCATTCCTAAACAATTCCATGAAACACAATTGTCAGCAGTGAATGTCAAATTTTGAACCTGAATAGTAGATAAACTCAATCCTCAAAACGATGATGCAAAGTATAGCACAAAGGTGTGCAAAAATTTGCTTCTCACATTCTTTCTGCTACTTGCTCTAAATTGTTTTTTATTTTAAATAATGGAAAGGGATCAGGCATCGTGCCTATAATCCCAGTACTTTGGGAGGCTGAGTCAGGAAGATTGTTTGAGCCCAGAAATTCGAGACCAGGCTGGGTAACATAGGGAGAGCTCGTCTCTACAAAAAAAAAAAAAATTAGCCAGGCATGGTGGTACACACCTGTAGTACCAGCTACTTGGGAGACTGAGGTGTGAGGATTACCTGGGCCCAGGAGGTTGAGGCTGCAGCAAGCCGTGATCATGCCACTGCATTTCAGCCTGGGCAACAGAGTGAGAACCTAACCAAAAAAAAAAGATGAATTATATTGGAAAGGAGCACAGCACATAAATAAAGTTACTTGACTTTTTGCTTTTTTAAATTTTTTTCCTTTTTAGACAGAGTCTCACTCTGTTGCTCAGGCTGGAGTTCAATTATAGTTCACTGCAGTCTCAGACTCCTGTGTTTAAGCAATCCTCCTCCACCTCCACCTCCTGAGTATCTGGGAGTACACGTACATTCCACCACAAGATAACTTGTTTATTTTTGTAGAGATAGCATGTTGCGATGTTGCAGAGACTGGTCTTGAACTCCTGGGCTCAAATGATCCTCCCACCTTGGCTTCTCAAAGTGCTGGGATTACAGGCAAGAGCCACTGCCCTGTACTATTTAGATAGACCTGATATTCGGTAGTGGTAGGCTGGCATTTGATGGGTGTGGTTTTGTTGTGTGAAGATCTTGTTTCACATCTATGTGTCTGTTTCTGGGATATATAGAAGTTGAGACACACATACACACACCCACAAGAGCACATGCCAAAAAGAGATTTTCTGGGGAGTCAGATCTCACTTTGTCACCCAGGCTGGAGTGCAGTGGCGTCACCCAGGCTGGAGTGCAGTGGCACGCTCCCGGCCACTGCAGCCTCAACCTGCTGGGCTCAGGTGATCCTTCCGCCTCAGCCTTCCAAGTAGCTGGAACTATAGGCATGCGCCACCACACCCGGCTAATTTTTTAATTTATTGTACAGATATGGTCTTGCCATGTGGCTCAAGCTGGTCTTGGACTCCTGAGCTCAGGTAATCCTCTCTCCTCAGCCTCCCAAAGTGCTGGGATTACAGGTGTGAGCCACTGTGCCTGGCTCAAGAATAGATTCTTTAGGGTCTATCAGACCAAAGGCATTTGCCAAAGGAACCTCTTTCCAGGAGGTCTGAAGGCATGGTGAATGTAACCTTGGAGTCACTGCAACTATGCTTTTTTCTACCAGTGCCCTCATGCTGTTGGCTAGAATTTCTACTTAAAAAAAAACGTACAGAAATAAAGATACAGCAAATGCCAGGTGGGGATGCAGGTAAGGAAAGGCTGGTATTATAAAAGAAACTAAATCAACAAAGCCAGGAAATTAAATAAAAGCAGTCATTCAAAACAAAGAGGTGTTATCCGTAGCAGTCACTGAAAAAACATGTCAAACAACATAAGCAGCTTATGCTCTAAAGAATAAAAGGGACTGAAACATGAAACAACTATTTCCACCACTCTAATCCTTCTTTAATACATGTATTCCTTTCTTTGGTCATTCACCCTAAATTACTGAAAACAAATACTTGACAAACGACAGCTAAAGTGAAGTAATCCTTTTTAGCTTTAGGTTAGGCTAAGACGAGACTAGCAGGCCAGCATGTTTAACAGCATTTAGTGGATAAATCTTTGAATAGGTTTGGGGTTCAATTAATATCTGAGCCTAATTTTTTTTAATAAGCCCAGGAGTTTTAGTCTTACTCCAATAAAAGTTATCTGAACAAACATGACTTAAAAAGTGTGCGTGGTTTTTTAGTCCACTAGGATTAAAACTCACTGTTCAGACCCATAGTTAAGATTTTTATCTTTTACAATTTCCAATGTTTGAATATTCCAAAATATCCAAAACTTTCCAACTTATAACATCCAATAAGTGTGAACTACTATTAGAAAATCTTTAAAATTAAGGTTAACTTGCACTAGAATGTGAGTGTATTACACGGGATACAAGGGAGGACCAAAAAACCCCCAGAATTTATTTATAAAAAATTGTGTATTTATTCTTACATGTTTAAACTCCAGTCACTCTTGATCTTTTTTTCTTTGAGTTGGAGTCTCACTCTGTCGCCCAGGCTGGAGTGCAGTGGCACACTCACAGCCACCGCAGCCTCCACCTGCTGGGCTCAGGTGATCCTTCTGCCTCAGCCTTCCAAGTAGCTGGAACTACAGGCACGCGCCACCACACCTGGCTAATTTTTTGATTTATTGTAGAGATGAGGCCTCACCAAGTTGCCCAGGCTGGTCTCGAACATGTGGGCTCAGGCAATCCTCTTACCTCAGCCTCCCAAAGTGCTGGGATTATAGGCGTGAGCCACTGCGCCCAGCTCCAGTCACTCCCAAAGTACTCTGTCTGATATAATACATCTATCAAATGCTTTTTTCCGCTACTCAGTTTTTGAACTTATCAATTTTGATGACTTTCAGTGCTTCTGCCATTTTTTGTTTCGCCTCTTCCTCATGGACAAAATGTTTCCCTTTGAGGGCTTTTTTTCTCTTGGGAAATAAACAAAAAAAGTAGCCCAGAGTGAGAATGAATGAATAGGGAGAATGGAGCACAGGTCCACACTATTTTGGTCAAAAACTGCTGAACACTGCCGTGTGGGCAGGCTGTTCGTAAATCACCTATCATGAAATGGGCAAACGTGTTGAAAGAATCTCCACAAAAAAAAAACAACAACAAAACTGGTGGCTTAGCCTGTAATCCCAGCACTTAGGGAGGCGGAGGTGAGTGGATTGCCTGAGCCTGCGGGTTCAAGACCAGCCTGGGCAACTTGGCGAGACCTCATCTTTACAATACATAAAAAATTAGCCGGCATGGCAGCACACGCCTGTAATTCTGGCTACTTGGACAGCTGAGGCGGAAGGACAGTCAGAGCCCAGTGGGTCGACGCTGGGGTGGCCATGAGCATGCCACCACACCCCAGCCTGAGCGATGGAGTGAGACTCCAACTCAAAAAAAAAAAAAAGAAATAAAAATAATAACTGGGGTCCCCAAATGACCCTAAAGCAAAACCAATCCCCAGGCTAAAAGCTTATTTTGGAGCAGTTACTAAGAGAGAAAAAAGTCTATATTCTTTATGCATCTCTGTTTTGCTCTTTTCTACAGCAAACTTAAGTCTTACCAACTCAAAAAAAAAAAAAAAAATCACTGAAGCCGAACGCATCCTCTCACAACAACACCCGCTGGTACACTGATGTTGATGTCGTTGGGTTCCTAGAACACTTACCTAGTGGGGGAAGCCTATACTCCAAAATATAACTCTGGGTTTTGGGGGTCTCCCTTCATATATAACAAAAGGGGGAAAGTAAAAGGAGGTCTTCACTTGCCAGAGTTCTTTTGTTAATTGCATCGGGAATGTTTTCTGAAATGGGAGTGCAGTTTGGTCACCATTCACCACAGCCTTGACATCCTGAGCTCAGGTGATCCTCCTGCCTCAGCCTCCTGAGTTGCTGGGACTAATTTAATAACAGACTCAGGATAATAAGAATACTGCAGCAATAGTGGGCATCTTTAACTGTATATCTGTTTGAATTTTCTGGCAAAAAGAAGTATAAACATAATGTAATATAGACTTGAAGCACTGTTTCTCAACTTAAAAGTGCTTATCTAACCAACTCAATGCAGAATGTTTATCACACAAGTACCACACCCATGCATGCCAAATAAAAACATTATTATTCTTCAGTGTGGCAATACAATATTTTGAATGTATATATTTTATTTATTATCACAATAGCCATTTCATCTTTTTTTCTTTATAAAAATGTCATGAGAGACCTTGTGCAACCATAATAAGGGAATCCAGCCTAGGTCCCTCTGAGTTGTAAGTTCTTACACTTGCCCAGTTATGGTCATCTATGTATTTTATACATTGTCTATTTTTATCTTATGTACATCGTAACTGCCAATTTAAAATTCCAGCTCTAGACAACATTCTCTGGCTGCCATCCATGCATCTTTCCTCATTCCATCCTTTTTTGAGTCGGAGTCTCACTTCGTCGTCCAGGCTGGAGTGCAGTGGCACACTCATGGCCACCCAGCATCAATCCACTGGTTTCAGGCAAGTCTTTGGCCTCACTTCCAAGTAGCTGGAACTACAGGTGTGTGGCCACCATGTCCAGCTAATTTTTTGATTTATTGTAGAGATGAGGTCTCGCCAAGTTGCCCAGGCGGGTCTCAAACCTGTGGGCTTAGGCAATCCTCTTACCTCGACCTCCCAAAGTGCTGGGATTATAAGCATGAGTCACTGGGCCCAGCCTGGTGACTGTGCCACTGCATTCTAGCCTGGGTGATGGAGTGAGACTCTGACTCAAGAAAAAAAAAACAGAAAAAAAAAACATACTCATACGCAGGAAACCTAATTCTCATTCCAGCTCAGCTACAAAGTGTGATAATTTATTCCAGAAACATTGTCAGGAACAAACCAAATGATGATTTGAATTTTATGAATATTAAAAAAAAAAATGTCGGAGGACTCATACTTTAAAGTTTAAATTTGAAACCTGGGCGTGGTGGCTCATGCCTATAATTCCAGCACTTTGGGAGGTAGAGGCAAGAGGATTGCCTGAGCCCAGGGGTTCAAGATCAGTCTGGGCAATTTGGCGAGACCTCATCTCTACAATAAATCAAGAAAAATTAGCTGGGCGTGGTGGCACGTGCTTGTAGTTCCAGCCACTTGGAGGGCTGAGGCGGAAGGATCCTCTGAGCCCATCAGGTGGAGGCTGCGGTGGCCATGAGCCTGCCACTGCATTTCAGCCTGGGTACAGAGTAAGACTCCAATTCAAAAAAAAAAAAAAAAAAAAGAAAGAAAAAGAAAATATCCTAAGTAAACTAGGAAGTGTCATAATTCTTTTTGATATTCTGATATTCTTGATAACTCAATGTATAAGAGTATTTCATTTAACTTCTTTTTCAGTTAAATTTTTTTTTGATGAAAGTGTACTATAAAGCACCTACTTTAAAAAATGGGAATTATAAAGTCAAGGGATTGTTCTGGTGGCCGCAGATAGTAAGTGGCCACCACTGACCACGGATTGATAGCATTCAGAATTTATACCTGAAACTAAGTCATCATGTTCACCAATCCAAATAACATAAAAGAGGAGAAGGAAAAAAGCAATAACTAGCCAGGTGCAGTTGCTCACGCCTATAATCTCAGCACTTTGGGAGGCGGAGGCCAGAGGATTGCCTGAGCCCAGGGGTTTGAGACCATCCTGGGCAATTTGGTGAGACTTTTTATCTCTACAATAAATAAAAAAATTAACCAGGCATGGTGGTGCATGTCTACAGTTTCAGCTACTTGGAGGGCAGAGGCAGAAGGATTGCCTGAGCCAGCAGGTTGAAACTGTGGTGGCTATCATCATACCACTGCCCTCCAGCCTGAGCGACAGTGAGACTCTGACTCCAAAAAAAAAAAAAAAAAAGAAAGAAAGAAAGAAAAGAAAAAAGCAATAGCAACCCATTACTGAAATAATGTCCCACTTCTGGATAAGTACATATACTTGTTTGTGACTGTGATGTCTGTCTCTTGACTTGATGGTTAACGTTTCAGTTTTTTCTAGCCTCAAGTTGTTGCCAACACAAGGTTGGCCACTCGTTGCCCAAAGCCAAACTCAAGAGACATGGTACAAGGAAGGTGGCTTTTTTGCAGAAGACAGCAGATGGGGAAATGGCCAGGCTTATGCTTCAAAGAAACCATTTCAGATTTTTAGGCTGATTGCAAGGGTTTTAAAAGTGAAACTTGGTGTGCAGGTGTGGCACAGGGTGTGTCTTGGTGGCTCATCGTGGGTGGTGGTCCTATTGGAGGTCTGGTTGGTATTATCTTAGCTGCAGTCAGGTTCTGCTGGGCTCAGGGGATCCTTCCGCCTTAGCCTTCCAAGTGGCTGGAACTCTTGGCTTCCCTCCAGCGGGAGGGTCCTGCAGTCAGGCTGTTTTAAGATTAGCCACTGGGATTTCTAAGCAAGCATAAGGCCAAATAATCATGCATGGTGAAAAGAAGTTTTGTTGTTGTTGGTTTGTTTTTGAGTTGGAGTCTAACTCTGTTGCCCAGACTGGAGTGCAGTGGCAAGATGGTGGCTTCTGCAGCTTCAACCTGCTGGGGTCAGGCGATCCTTCCATTTCAGCCTTCCAAATAGCTGGGACTACAGGTGCACGCCACCATACCTGGCTAAACTGTTTATTTATTGTAGAGAAGAGGTCTTGCCAAGTTGCCCAGGCTGGTCTTGAACCCTTGGGCTCAGGCAATCTTCTCATCACTGCCTCCCAAAGTACTGGGATTACAGGTGTGAGCCACCCTGCTCGGCCTTGAGAAGAAGTTTCTAAAACATGTTAAGAAAGAGGAAAAAAACTTTTTTTTTTTTTGAGTTGGAGTCTCCCTCTGTCCCCCAGGGTGGAGTACAGTGGCACACTCACGACCAACTTAGCCTCAACCTGTGGCTCAGGTGATCCTTCTGCGTCAGACTTCCAAGTAGCCGGACCTACAGGCGTGTGCTACCATGCCCGGCTAATTTTTTGATTTATTGTAGAGATGAGGTCTCACCAAGTTGCCCAGGATGATCTTGAACCCATGGGGCTCAGGCAATCCACTCGCCTCGGCCTCCCAAAGTGTTGAGATTATAGGCTGAGCCACCAAGCCTGACCAGAGGAAAAAAAAAAAAAACTTTAAAATACATTTTAAGGCAGAGATACTTGGTTGCAAAATTGAAAACACCTCAATTTGCTTCATTTTTTTTTTTTTTAGTTGGAGTCTCACTCTGTCACCCAGGCTGAAGTGCAGTGGTATGCTCACAGCAACCACAGCCTCGACCTGCTGGGCTCAGATGATCCATCCACCTAAGCCTTCCAAGTAGCTGGAACTACAGGCATGCAGCAGCACGCCTGGCTAATTTTTTGATTTATTGTAGAGATGGGGTCTCGCCAAGTTTCCCGGGCTGGTCTCGAACCCGTGGGCTTAGGCAATCCTCTCGCCTCAACCTCCCAAAGTTCTGGGATTATAGACATGAGCTACTGCGCCCAGCCGGCTTCACCTTGTTATTCTGAATTAGTAATATTAAAACTACAATTTTCAAACTGCTGGTGTGAATCATATCTTCTGTTTGCTTTGCCTACGGCCCTCCATTTGCAGTTCACTTTTCAGCAACAATATTAGCATATGGCAACCACTGTAAATTGAAAAATACTAGTCTTTGTTCTGTTACTGAATGTGGGTGTATCCAAGTGGATGATGACATCTAGGTGTTGAAATGAAGCTCAAACAGGTTTGCCCTTGACATCCAAAGAATACTAACATTTTTGCTCCTCAGTAGGAACCTGAGTATCAAATAATGCTTTTCTATTTTATTTGATGATGGTGAACTTAACCTGAAGGTTAGAACATCCTTTGGCCCTTTTGTGTTCTGGAAAATAGGCACTTCAAGGAACTGCCCACCCCCCATACAAGTTAGATAAGACTCAAGGATGCCTGCTCTGTTCACCGATGACAATGCCAGGCACAGACTCTCCAAATCCTCATTCCTTGCCTCATAAATGACTTGCTGAACTGTTCTGTCGCACAGATCAACAGGAACAAAACATGTATTAACACACTTTGGTTATGCGTCTTTCCTTCCCCTGGGACCCTGAGCCAGCACACAGGCTCTCCTTAACGGCACTCCCTGAGTTGGTTGCCTTCAGGGTAAAGTGTCATCATGTCTACTATCCACCACTTCACCCTCATCCCACTTTCCCATACCTGTTTTTTTCTAGCCTTGTTCACTCCTCTCTCTAAAAGAAAAACCCCTTTTTGCCTACTTTCGGAGATCTTGCAGGTCTTTCTGGTCACAAGGTTCTTTCTATTGTGATGCTGTTGACCCTTGGGTTGCACATTCAGGGGTTCAACCAACCATAGATAAAAAATATTTTTATTTTTTATTTTTTTATTTTTTGAGTTGGAGTCTCACTGTCGCCCAGACTGGAGGGCAGTGGCCGCTCCCAGCCACCGCAGCCTCGACCCGCTGGGCTCCAGCGATCCTTCCTTCTCAGTCTTCCAAGTAGCTGGAACTACAGGCGTGCACTACCATGCCCAGCTAATTTTTTTTTATTTATTGTAGAGATGAGGTCTCGCCAAGTTGCCCAGGCGGGTCTCGAACCCGCGGGCTCAGGCAATCCACTCACCTCAGCCTCTCAAAGGCGCGGGGAAAAAATATTTTTAAAAATAACAATAATGATACAACAATAAAAAATAATATTGTCCGCCGGGCGCGGTTACTCAAGACTAAACCCAGCAATTTGGGAGACTAAGGCAAGAGGATAGCCTGAGCCCAAGGGTTCAAGACCAGCCTGGGCAACTTGGTGAGACCTTGTCTCTACAATAGATTTAAAAAAAATTAGCCAAGCATGGTGGCATATGCCTGTAATTCCAGCTACTTGGGAAACTGAGGTAGAAGAATTGTTGGAGCCCAGCAAGTCGAGGCTGCGGCGGCCATGAGCATGCCACTGCACTCTGGCCAACCTGGGTGACAGAGTGACTCCAACCCAATAAACAAACAAACAAATAAGTAAATAAAATAATATTGTCACCATCTGACTGGGTTCTTATGCCCGCTTCACGGAGAGCCAATTCACTGAGGCAGCAGCAGATACAGTAAAGAAAGCATTACATTTTCACAGAGCAGATGGTAGATTTTTCTCAAATCAGTCTCCCTGAGAACTTTTAGGTTCAGGTTTTTGTTTTGTTTTGTTTTGTTTTTTGAGTTGAAGTCTCACTCTGTTGCCCAGGCTGGGGTGCAGTGGCATGCTCATGGCCCCCGCAGGCTCAACCTGCTGGGCTCAGGTGATCCTTCCGCCTCAGCCTTCCAAGTAGGCTCGGATTTTTAAAGATAATTTGGCAGGCAGGAGCTAGGGACGGCCTCTGCTGACTGGTTATGGATGAAGTCATAGGGGTGTTGAACCAATATTCGTGGGCAGAGCAGAGGGTGGAACCGGCTGAGTCAGCTCCTTGGTCTTGCCATGGATAACGGATCCAGGTGGGACCATTTGGCCCACCAAAATGCAAAGTATGAAAAATATCTCAAAGAAATTTACAACACTTGGGTAAGTTACAAGTCTTGTGATCCCCCCTCCCCGGAATGACCTAACTCCTGGGCAGTCAGCAAAGAGGGGACAATGGCTGGTGACCATTCACCTTTGCCTATAGCTTTACAGAAAAGATGTGTAGGGGACTGATCAAACTCCTGGTCACCATTAGGGAGGTCTGCAGGATCCAAGGCTCTTTGTTTAAAGGAAAACAAGTTAATCCGTTTCACAGATAGCTTTTCTTGGGGGTCAGGACATTAAGATAATCAATGATCAGTGACTGCTTTCTGCTGAAGTGACAACATGACAGCAATCATGTAAGGAAAAAGACAAGCTTAGACATAGAATTTAGAAACAACAGATTTGCTAACTTTTATGTCTGCAACTTTGCAGGACTCAGGTCTTTTCCACAGCTTTTTCCTGTGGCCCTATATTAATCTTATATAGGTGGTTCCCATACAAATTAACAAGGCAATACAGTATAACAACTATTTACATAGCATTTACATTATATTAGGGTTTTTTATTTTATTTTGCTTGTTGTTTTTCGTTTTTGTTTTGAGTCAGAGTCTCACTGTCACCCAGGCTGGAGTGCAGTAGCACAATCACAGCCACTACAGCCTCGACCTACTGGACTCAGGCAATCTTTCCACCTCAGTCTTCCAAGTAGCTGAAAAGACAGGTGCAAGCCACCATGACCAGCCATTTTTTTTAAATTGTAGAGATGAGAACTCGCCAAGTTGCCCAAGCTGATCTTGTATCTCTGAGCTCAGGCAATCCCCTCGCCTTTGTCTCCCAAAGTGCTGGGATTATAGGCAACTAGCCTGTATTAGGTATTATAAGTAATCTAAGGATGCCTTAAAGTATATGGGGGGGAGCAGATGTGGTGTTTCACGTTTATAATCCCAGCACTTTGGGAGACCGAGGCAGAAGGATCACGGGAGGCCAGGAGTTTGAGATCAGCCTAGGCAGCATGATGAGATGCCATCTCCACAAAAAATTTCAGCTGGGTGTGGAGGTATGCACCTGTAGTCCCAGCTACTCCTGAGGATGAGGCAAGAGGATCACTTGAGCCCAGGAGTTCAAGGCTGCAATGAACTATGACCTACCACTGCCCTCCAGCCTGGGTGACAGTGATGTCACCTCAAAAAAAAAGGGCCATGGGAGACTGTGTATAGGTTGTATGCAGATACCACACCATTTTATACCAGGGTTTTGAACATCTTCGGATTTTGATATTCATGGCTGGTGGGGAGGGGGGCCCTGGAACCAAGTCCCCATGGATATGGAGGGATGACTATAGTCCCTGTCAGTCTATTGAAATAGTCCTTCCTCCGCACTGTAATAATGTTATAGGATTTTTATTTATTTATTTTTGAGTTAGGGTCTCACTCTGTCGCTAAGGTTGAAGTGCAGTGGCACCATCATGGCTCACCTTAGCCTCGACCTCCTGAGCTCAGGCAATCCTCCCACCTAAGCCTTCCAAGTAGCTAGGACTCCAGGCATGCAACACCATGCCCGGCTAATTTTTTTATTTTTATTTTTTAGTAGTCGTAGGGGGTGGGGGTCTTGCGACGTTCTGCAAAGCTAGTCTTGAACTTCTGGGCTCAAGCAATCTTCTCTCCTCAGCCTCCCAAAGTGCTGGGATTACAGATGTGAGCCATCGCACTTGATGAATTTTTTAGCCTACCTTTGTATATCGAGTTTTAAAAACTGATTTTTACAGGATTTCATTCTAAAAGGAGATATTTTCTGAAGATCCTCCTTCGGCTTCTCCTGTCCACTGCCACACCCCTTGTTCCATCCCTATTAATCTCACCGCTACCCGTTACTATAACCTCCTCGCCTCAGCCTCCCAGCTTATTTTTTCATATTGATAGCAGATTAGTCTTCCTAAAGATTACTGCTCTGCTTCCATTCTCTTCTTCCTCCTGTGAACTCTTTCAGCTGTTTTTGAATCCACCTAGCTTTTTCCAGTCTCACTGTCGTCAACCTAAATAACAACCAGAGAGAGGCTCTCTAAAAGAAAGTGATATTTACTCGGGAATAGGGCATTGCGATGGGAACACGTGTGAAGTAGTCAACTATGTGGGTATTCAGGGAGGTGAAGGAAGAAAAAGCATTTTAAAGAAAAAAGGGGGTGGATGACATCATTGTTTTGCAATAATTATCCTTGACTCCAAGAATTAATAACAAGGATGAGGTCACTCTGAAGCTGGACAGGCAACTGCTGAGCAGATGTCCTCACAGAAGTACTTTTTGTATAAAGTTGCAATGGCTTTTTTGCATGGTTGCAGGTTTTACTGTTTTTGTAGAGGCTTCCCTCAGTTTGCATACCTCATGGGTTGGGTGGGTAGGAGACAAAAAGCCAGGTGGAAACTGGGTGTGGTGGTGTGCATCTGTAGTCCCAGCTACTTGGGAGGCTGAGGTAGGAGGAGCACTTGGGTCCATAGTGCACCAAGAACATGCCTGTGTGTAGCCACCGTGCTTGAGCTTGGGCAACAAGACAAAGACCTTAAAAAGACCTTGTCCCTTAAAAAAATAAAAAGCCAGAAGCCAGGTAAGCAGCCCAATAGCCTCTGTGAAGTCAACTTCCTGTGTAAATTAGATCCCAACCACCTATTTTTCCTCATGCATCCCGAGAGACCTACATTTAATCCTTCATGAATAACAAACACAGGTTTACATTTTTATCTTGAAGGCAAGGGAAACACTGAGAGATAAAAAGCATTAAGCAGAGTAGAACTGTGATCAAGTCTGCTTCTCAGACAGCCAAATGGAGAAGAGATTTGAGGGCTGGCACACGGAGGCAGAGGACAGAGGACACAATGCATTCCGTGTGCAGGTGCTGAGTTTGAGGTAATGATGGACATTTGAATGTTTAAGATGTTAAGGTCATAGTAAGCTATCAAATTCAGTTCTTTAAATAAAATTCCCAAGGTACAGTCTGTCTTTAGCATACTCAGTCCAATTTCCTACAACTAATATGATTATATGTTTGTGGTTGTTCATTCATTTTATAGCTTAAAGTTTTTACCTGGATCGTGTCATTTTAGCCTTTCCAAAATCCTGTAAGGTGGAGAGGACTATGATTCTCTCCATTTTGCAATGAAGAATTACACTTCTGAGATTCTACATGATTTATTTGCCTAAGGTTATAGAGGAAGTTCGTTGAAGATGCAAGTCTCAAACTGAGTTCTTCTGACTCAAGATAGTATTTGCTCCATAGCAGTGTACTGTATACATTTACAGTATAACCCATTAACTCTTTATTTAGTGTCTATTTTGCTCCTAACAGTATATTAGTAGAAAAAACATTAGAAGATCAAGTTGAATCCTTGCCTCTGAGAGATAGCATCATTTTTTTTTTGTGGCAAAGCCATAGATTGACAGCTAGATCTGGCTTTTGGTTCTACTGCTTCCTCAAACCACCTGTGTGATTATATTTTAAAATAACTAAATTTAATTCAAACAAATCTAAATAGAGAGGGGGAATTTATTAGCTCATGAAATCCAAGGAAGGACTGAACAATCAGACGTCAAGAAAGGCAGGGCAGCAGAGGTGGGCCTCAGGAACAACTGGGGTAAGGGCCCAAATCTTCTCAGTCTTCCTTCTGTTGCTTTCGGTACATCAGTTCCACTTTCTCTCACTACTAATCAGCTTTCTCTATAGGCAGGAAATACAGCATGTCTCCTCTGCTTCTGAGGTTTGACTTAAAGCTTTAGATCATCCCAATCTCTCACTGTCTCAAAGTACAAAAATCTTAGGGAACCTATTCCCTGGCCTGGCAGAAGGTGGGAGCCCAACCTGTGTTATTGGAGAAATCAACTCCAGAGTTCTAGCAAGATAATCCCAGGTGTCCATTTTCTTAGGTACTTCATAAAGATATAAACCTTAAGTATGGGGCATGATATAGTTAGGTAGGACGGAAAGCTGGTGTTCCAGGAGGGGAAGAAGACTTTGAGTTAGTGATGCAGGCAGTCTATGAATAAAAAAAACAAGCCTGACTGGAGGACAAGGCTGTGTCTTTGTTCCCATAGGAAATAAGGTTGAATTGATAGGGTAGGAAGTGATTATGATGGACCAGAAAGTTAAACATACAATTTGTTCTAGTTAAAGCAGCCATTATCGGTTTCTTATACAGATTCAGCTGCAACTTCTGAAACCTCACTTTACATCAAAAACAAATCCTAACCACTTCCAATAACACTCCTTTCTCACGTTAACTGAAATTGGGTTAGGGTTGTGGGGGTGGAAAAAAAGAAGAATGGGTGAGAGACTCCAGAGACGGAATCTCAAAGCCAATGCCCAATCTAATTGGGGCGTCCAGAAGAGGGACACCACTCTCAGTGACTATTTGAACAGAAGCGTCTTGAAAGCAGGAGCTATATCTTATTAACATTGCATCTCCAAGCCGGGCGCAGTGACTCACGCCTGTAATCCCAGCACTTTGAGAGGCGAAAGCGAGGACTGCCTGAGCCCAGGGGTTTGAGACCAGCCTGGGCAACTTGGTGAGACCTTGTCTCTACAATAAATCAAAAAAATTAGCTGGGCGTGGTGGCACGTGCCTGAAGTTCCAGCTACTTGGAAGACTGAGGCGGAAGGATCACCTGAGTCCAGCAGGTGGAAGCTGCAGTGGCTGTGAATCTGCCACTGCACTCCAGCCTGAGTGACAGAGCAAGACACCTACTCAAAAAACAACAAAAGTCTTCAAAATCCTCAAATATCCACACACAAAAAAGATAGGTCAAGATGGTAGATTTTATGTGTTCTTAACCACAATAAAAAATGCAAAAAAGGCTGTTCATTCTACCATACTTACAAAAATATACAACTGAAAATATACCACATTTTATAGATGATTTTCACCAAGAGCTAATGCTTATAACAACAGCTTGTATTCTTCAGAAAATTAAATTAACTGGAATATTCCATTCTGATTGAGAATTTACTCTAGCATATTATTACAAACATCAAATCGTTAGGGGCAAAGCAACACCTAACAAGGTGTCTAAATGGCGAATGGGCAGATGTGGTTGGAGATTTCAGGTTCTGAACTAAAAAAAAATCTTTGAGTCAGTTACACACCCATATTTTCAATCATTGTTGGGGGGAAAAAGGCAGAAGTCAGATTTTAAGAATAAGAAAGGAGAACTGAAAAGATGTTAACAAGGAAAGAGAAACTATCTTAGGAAGAAATCATTTTTACTTTTTTTTTTTTATTTTGAGTTGGAATCTCACACAGTCTCCCAGGCCGGAAAGCAGTGGCACGCTCACAGCCACCGCAGCCTTGACCTGCTGGACTCAGGTGATCCTTCCATCTCAGCCTTCCAAGTAGCTGGAACTACAGGCACGCGTCACCACGCCCAGATAATTTTTTTATTTATTGTCTTGCCAAGTTGCCCAGGCTGGTTTTGAACCTTTGGGCTCAGACAATTCTCTCACCTCGGCGTGGAAGAAATCATTAAAAAAAAACAAAAAAAAACTACAGAGTTAGGGGAAAATAAAACCGAGTGTAAAAGGTCTGATGGTAAAGAAAGAATTCCATGGTCATCTCAGCCTCTGTGGGCTAGAATGAAGTGGGTGAGAACCATTCGTTATCAGTTTATTTTGGTCTATTTTAGTTTGTTACCTGGGGATACTCTTAGACCCTTTCTCTGTAAAGTTTTTTCCTGTTAGAACTTTCGTTTGGAAGAAGGTGATTCAAAGGTTGGGGCATAAAAAACTAAGAAGATAGAAACTTGTCACCCATTAATGATAAAATATCTATATACATCACACATTTTATTAACATCGGTGCTATGACAGACATCTCTTGGAGAATTCAGAGGAAATCCTATTTTTGAGAAATATAATAAAACTAATCAAAGATGTAGGATAAAATCATTAGGTATATATAAAGAATTTAGTAAACATCGGTTTGATCTTTCAAAAGTAACATGTTCATAATGACTATTTAGTGATGCCCACAATGTGCCATGTGCTGACAGCAACATATCAAAAATAGTCTAGTAATAGCCAGGTGCTGAGATTCACCCCTGTAATCCTACTCAGGAGGCAAAGGGAAGAGTATTGTTTGCAGCCAAGAGTTTGAGACCAGCCTGGGCAACATAGCAAAATCTGGTACCCAAAAAGTAAAAGTAGAAAAATTCTAGTAACAGTAACAGTTTATGGCAATATATACATTTTGTAGTTTAACAAATAGGAATTAAGTTGGGTTTCAGAAAGACAAAATAAAATAAATTAATGAAAAGAAACAGTCGATTTAAAATGAACATATTATAATTTTATTTTTTAATTTTTTAAAAATTGTGGTATAACATACATACTAAAAAATGTCTGATTTTAACCATTTTTAACAATTTAATTTAATGGTATTAAATACATTCACAACATTGTACAACCATTACCACAATCCATTTTTCAGAACCTTTTCATACCCTATAAAATACTCTACACTCATTAAGCAGTAACTCCCATTTTCCCTTCCCCCTGTCCCAGGTAACCTCTAATCTACTTCTGTCTTTATGATTTTGCCTAACTTAGGTACTTCATTTAAGTAGAGTTATACAACACTTATCCTTCTGTGTCTTATTTCACCTAGCATAATGTTTTAAAAATGTATCCATGTTGAAGCATATATTAGAATAATTCCTTTGTATGGCCGAGTAGTATTCCACTATATGCACATATCGCATTTTGTTTGTTTATCCATTCATCTGTTGATAGACACTTGAGGTGTTTATACCTTTTAGCTACTGTGAATAGTGCTGCTATGAACATTGGTGTACAAGTATCTGTTTGATGTCTTGCTTTTAATTCTCTTGGGTATGCCACCTAGGAATGGCATTGCTGGATAATATGATCATTCTATGTTTAACTTTTTGAGGAACCATTAAAGTGTTTTCCATGGTGGTTGTGCCATTTTATATTCCCCAGCAACAGACAAAAGTTACAGTTTCTTTACATCCTCACGAACATTTGTTATTTTCTGGTTTATTTATTTTTTCAGGGATCAATATTTAATACATTTTCCTGCTTCATCAAATACATTTTTAAGTGAAACTGACAATTTTTTTTTAGAAAAATGCAATGAATACTAATACTAGTACAATATGGTGCCAGTGTTTGAAACAGTTTACCTAGCATTGCTTTAGTATTATCAATGAAATGTCAAAACAATGAGAAAAGCAAACAAAACCTTATGTAAAAAAATTTTTTTTTGAGTTTAAGTCTCACTCTGTTGCCCAGGCTGGAGTGCAGTTGCGTGCTCATGGCCATCCCAGCGTCAACCTGCTGGGCTCAGGTGATCCTCCCGCCTCAGCTTTCCAAGTAGCTGGAACTACAGGCGTGCACCACCAGGCCTGGCTAATTTTTTGACTTATTATAGAGACGAGGTCTCGCCAAGTTGCCCAGGCTGTTCTCGAACCCGTGGACTCAGGCAATCGTCTCACCTCGGCCTCCCAAAGTGCTGGGATTACAGGCTTGAACCACCGCATCCAGCCTACATAAAACTATTATAAAATAGTTTTAACTTTGCGGACACCAGAAAGGATCTTAGTGACCCCTAGGTGTCCATGGCCATACAAAGAGAAGCACTGCTTTAGAAAAACTACTAAAAGAAAAGAGTACTTCTTTTTTCTTTAAATAATAGCCACCCTCATGGGTATGAAGTGGTTATTTCATTGTAGTTTTGATTTGCATTTCTGTAATGACTAATGATACTGATCATTTTGTCATGTACTGTTTGGCCACTTGTATATCTTCTTTGGAGAAATGTCCATTCAGTGTATCTATTTTCTTTTGGAGAAATACCTTATAATTTTAAAATTGGATTGTTTTTGTTGTGGTGATTGTTGATTTGTAGGAGTTTTAAAAATAAATTCTGGATATTAATTCCTTAGTAGATATATGATTTGCAGGTTTTAAAAAATCATGACCATACCTAACTTTGAAAAATGGATCTTCTGTCCTTTTATAGCCAATGTGCCTTTACTGTGTGGATCCAAAAAATGGATGGAGAGAATTGAAGGAGCCCAAAAAGGATAAACTGGTTTATGGAAAAACCAAAGAGATAGAAGGAAAAAGACAAATTATTCAGAAGGTGAAAGATGAGGGCAGGAATAAAGCATGGAAGAGGGAAGAGAGAGAAAGAGGATAAGAGCTACTTATGTGAGGAGAGAGAGAGGAAAGTTTGGGCATGGGAGAAATATATGCATAAAGCGATTTTTTGAAATATAATTTATTTACTGAAAAAGCTGAACTGTATAAATTACAAACAGAAAACAATTTTATTTTTTCCCCCTGTTGAGGGTATGAGGATACCCCAATTTTTTCATCTGAGTTTGGAATTCATTAAACTACTTATAAATACAAAAAAGAAAGAAAGAAAAAAATTATCTCTACAACTAGTAAAGCTAGTATTGAATATATGGATCATATCTGTGGAGAAGAAGTCTCTCTTATGCCATACTCCAGAGTTAGACACAATTATCTCCCAAGCCTCAGGCAGCACTGGAAAACCTTAGGTCACCCCACACAGGGGTTCTGGCCATGTATAAAACATTTTTTTAAATGTATAAAGGAGCTGACTAAAATGTGTACTCCATATTAAAGCAAGATCCGGAAAGCAAAGGCTGAGTGATACATATCTAGCTCCTTATCTCAAAAATAATTTTCTTAAGTAAAATAGTTTTGAACATAAATCACCCAGAAGATGTTTTTTTTTTTTTTTTTTGTTGTTTTTTGAGTTGGAGTCTCACTTTGTCACCCAGGCTGGAGTGCACTGTCATGCTCACGGTCACTGCAGCCTCGACCTGCTGGGCTCAGGCGATCCTCCCACTTCAGCTTTCCAAGTAGCTGGAACTACAGGTGCACGCTACCACGTCCAGCTAATTTTTTTATTTATTGTAGAGATGAGGTCTTACCAAGTTGCTTGGGCTGGTCTTGAACCCTTGGGCTCAGGCAATCCTCTTGCCTCCACCTCCCAAAGTGTTGGGATTATAGGCTTGAGTCACCATGCCTGGCCTAGAAGGTGTATTTCTAAAGATAAAGATGATGAAGGTATATTTCTAAATATACAATGACTTCATTGTAAAAGTAGCTGAATCAGTGATTCACCTCAACCCAACACAATAAAGTACAAACTTAATTTACTTGTCAAATGTCCAAGACTAAGATTGTATATTATGTTTGCCTACTACTTTTTTTTTTTTGAGTCCGAATCTCACTGTCACCCAGGCTGGAATGCAGTGGCATGCTGCTCACAGCCACTGCAGCCTTAACCTGCTTGGCTCAAATGATCCTTCCACCTTAGCCTTCCAAGTAGCTGGAACTACAGGCTAATTTTTTGATTTACTGCAGAGACTAACGAGGTTTCACCAAGTTGCTCAGGCTGGTCTTGAACCCGTGGAATCAGGCAATCCTCTCACCTCTGCCTCCCAAAATGCTGGGATTACAGGCTCCCTACTACTTTTCTGAAAGTTTCATTAGAAATGACAGCAAC